>CAJNIZ010000004.1:54371-66878 GCA_905231905.1 Symbiodinium pilosum | reverse complement strand
CAAGTACCTAATAATCATATACATACCCAAAACCTATACCATAATTACTATTACCCAAAACCCAAGTACCTAATTATTGGGTACATGGACCCTTAGGGACCCTAAACCCTAAACCCTAAACCTGGACCCTCTAGGGAAACTTGTGAAGGTCATGGATCAGCTGGACCCTGAGCAGAAGGCGGCGTGGACTCTACAGTAATCCTCATGGCAAGGACGCCTTGAACCCGAAACCCCTATAAACCCTAAACCCCTAACCCCCATAAACCCTAAACCCCTTAACCCTGAACCCTAAACCCCCCAAAGGGCCCCAATTTTTCTGGGCTCAGGGCTTAGGATAGTTTATGGCTACGGGATGAGGGTGAAGGGTTCGGGCTGTAGAGTCCCTTTGGGACTTAGCTTGGACCTTAGACCCTCCCAGACCCCCAAAGGGATCTAAAGATTAGATCCCCTAGAACCATATGAGAAATTATGTGAGGATTATATAGGGGTTATATTGGGTTCATATAGGTGATCTTTTTTTTTGCAGGGGTCTGGGCTTAACCCTTTGGGATTCCCTCTTATTCCTATTTTAGGTATGTAAGGGGGGAACCCTTAGTAGGGTTCTAATTGCCACGTAGAAGTGTGTGGGGGGGGTTTACAGGATGGGCGTTGATAGATGAGGGGAAGGAGAGGAGGAAACTGGTTTTGTGAAATTTGAAAGACCTCTTACAGGCTGTGGGGGTGGCAGGTATTGAAAGCTAACTTTGAGGGGGTGGGGGGGCTATAAAGGGCTGAACACATAGGACCCCGCATCCCCTAAACCCCGAATCCCCTAAACCCTACCTGGACCCCAAAAGTATGTAAAATAATGGCCCTTAGGGCTATTCTTAGGGGTTTAGGGCTATTATTTTACATACTTTTGGGGTTTAGGTAATCCCTAATCCCTAAACTCTGTAGGCCCGTAGAGTTTCCACGTTTCGCGCCAGAAAATGCTCAACAGCATCCTCATCGCTCGGCAAAGTCTGGAAGCCCGGCAGGGTGTTTCGGATCGAGAGCTACTTAAATTCTAGGGCCCCTTTAAAGGGGTTTATAGGGTTACATAGGAAACATTTATATATGTACATATGCATCTGGGTTGTATAGGGATATTTAGGGTCTTGGGTTGAGGGTTTGGGGCTTACTGATATGTACTAAGATCTTGTATGTATAGCTATCGTCCGTGAACTACTGTTTACCTTGGCTATAAGCCTGTTAGCTATGTAGAAGTCCTCCCCTAAACCCTAAACCCTAAGATTGTAATATCAGGAGTATGCGGGCTCTAGGGTTTCGGATTTAAAGTTTGGGATTCAGGGCTTAGGGTTGGAGGGGTTTACGCTTTAGGACTTTTAGCCTCAGTTTCAGGGCCCTAAACCCTAAACCCTCATTTTGGTCTAGGAATTAGGATTCAGAGTGTCGGGCTTGGGGGTTCCCATTCCAGACTCACCCAGGCTCAAAATGCTCACTGCTACCGCACGGAATCCTAGCTGAGCAGAAGGCTATAAGGCCTAGGGTCCGTTTTAGGTGACCCCAAACCCCTAAACCCCTAAACTCGAAACCCTACACCCCTAAACCTGTTCTGAACTTTGCCTTGACATCTGAGTTTGAAGGATGAAGTTGTCGAGGCTGGCTTGTCGTGAGAAATCCTGAAACCTGTCCTAGACTCCGCACCTTGAGCCATAAATCGTAGGGTTTAGGGTTAAACCCTGAGCGCTAAACTTTGAACTCTAGTCGGAGGCTGCGGGGGACTTGGAAGCAAGTTGGTCAGTAATGTCGGCCTTATAGGATTACAAGGTTCACTTCCTGCGTCTCCACGACCCTCCGAGTAAGCATGCTACTGTCGAAACAGCACAGGCATCGGGCATTTCATGACATAGCCATGCGGCTGCATCTTGATGAATGCCTGGCATCTAGGTGCTTTTGAGATTCACCTCTCTTGGCCATAAGGGTCCAAGTACCCAAGGCCTGGGGCTTCAGGTACCGAAGCCCTAAACCGCTTGGGAGCTGAAACCCCTTTATTTGGGTCATTTACAACCTCTAGGTGGTGCTAAGTGGTTTAGGGCGTAGGGATTTAGGGTTTAGGGTTTTATCGAATACTTCCTCTGATAGCCCACATAGGTTGGTTCGTGTAGATTTGGACAGATGTGGGGGTTTCCCAAAATTATGCGTACCATTTCGGAGGTACCTATACGTAATACAGGGTAATTAATACAGATCATAGTATTTGGGGGTCATATTGGGGTCCACTTCTTTTGGGAAACTACCGTATATCCGTATTTACATAACTGTCTATATGTAGACTGTTGAAATGTTAGGTTTTTACGTTTTGAGGTGGATGGATTAAATTTTGCACCACCTACTGTACCCGGCCTGTACCCACGAATAATTACAGTATTTTGAGGGTCCCAAGTGGTGCAATATTTCCTATTTCCAGCCACAACCCGTTGAGCCCGAAGCCCTACAGACACCTGAAGCCATAGAGCCTTAAGAAACTTATTTTACACATATAATTGCTGTATATGCAATATCAGGGTGTGGTGTATGTGCGTGAGTGTGTTAATACTAACAACCCCAAGCCCTAAACCCAACACCCCTATCCCCTTCCCTTGCAGCAGATCGCCAATATAGCTCAAGTAGCTCCCCCATAAGCAGCCATCTTGGTTCTGAAGCTTGCTTATGTTGAAGCCTAAACCCTAAACCCTCATGTACCCTAAGGGTCCAAGGACCCAACTATTCGGGTTTCAGGTCCCAAATACCATTCAGATTATAATATTTGGGCCCTGAACCCCCATTATTTGAGTCCTTGGACCCTTAGGGGTAGACTTAAGCGTATCGGTGCTGGGTTGTGCTTTTTCACTTCTAGGAGCTCATTTTTCCATAAACCCAAGCCCTGAACCCTATAAGCCCTAAACCCTAAACGCTAGAGACCCTATAAACCATATAAGCCCATAGACCCTATAAACGCTATAAACACCGTAAACCCTAAACCCTATAACCCCCATAAACCCTAAAACCCTTATCCGGTCTGCCAAGCCTTGGAAGCTTGGCATTTCTTCTGGCCTTTGGGTTAGCTGGGAACGAAGGAATGGAACAGAACATGGAAACTACGATTAAGGTTTAGGCTTAGGATTTTGGGGTTTAGGGTTTAGAAGGAATGCGAAAAGAACATGGAACCTACTATAATGGGTTATATCGGGACGACTACAAGGATCCATTCCTTCAGTCTTTCTGCCTCTCTGGCGAAGGCGAAGACGCTGGTGAAGGTGAAGGAGCTTCTTCCAAGCCAGGTGGTGGGCCAGCTAGCAACAAAGTACGCCTAAACTCTAACCCTAAACCTCTGAACCCTGAACCCTAAACCCTGAACCCTAAACCCTACATAAACCCTACACCCGGGGTGCGCAATGGAGCCGCCTGGCGCACCCACGCGCGGCAACTCCGCACCGAGCCACGGGTGCGGCGCGCCGACAACGGGGTTTAGGGTTTAGGGTTCAGGGTTTAGGGTTCAGGGTTTAGGGTTCAGGGTTAAGTAAGGGGGATGCTAGGAGTTTAGATTACCTAAACCCCAAAAGTATGTAAAATAATAGCCCTAAACCCAGAACAATAGCCATGAAGGCCATTATTTAACATACTTTTGGGGTCCAGGTATAGCTCATTTGGTATGCCCCAAACGAAGCACCCGAAGCCGACTGAAACCTTGACTTAAACTGGTTCCTCATTGGGATAATGTTCAACACTAAACCTTACGTATCCCTTCATGACCTCTGTTTAGCCCGTTTAAAGCAACCCTGGACCCTAAACCCTAATCCTAAACCCCAGAACTCCCCAACCCTAAACCCGAAACCTCATAAACCCCCAACCCTGGACCCTAAACCCAATAAACCCAAACCGCAAAGGTCAGGACCGACCTATTGAGACCACGCAGCCGGAGAATGGCGACTCACCGGAGAGGTTGAAGGCTCAGAAAAATACCTGATTCCAAATCTATTGGGTTTGGTAGGGAATGAATGCGTTCCCATTGCAGCCATCCTCGTAACCGTCGTCACTTTTGGCCCCTCATGCTCTCGTCGCGCTTCAAAAATACCAACAGTCACAGGGATCGGAGGGGTCCTCATCGTGATCCTCAGAACTGTCGTCACTTTGGCCCCTCATGTTTTTGTCCCGCTTGAAAAGTATCAACAGTCACAGATATAAGCCTTCTATAGAACTATGAATCTATGAACACTATGAAGGCATTATATTCCCTCCATGAGCCTAATGTAAACAACAAGACCCAAACCACAAGCCACAAGGGGGGTGGGGGTAATAGGTTCTGAATCCTCCACAAAGAGTGCAAACCTTTCTAAACTTTAATCTAACTTACAAGACCNNCTTACAAGACCCAGACCACAGGACCTTTAATCCTGATCTAGAGCTTGGAAGAGACCCAGACCACAGGCCACAGGACCACAGGGGGGGTGGGGGGTTGTAGTTTAATCCTGATTTAAAGCTTAGAAGATAGCCACCATGCAACGGGGGTGATGGGGGGGGCCGCCGGGGCATGACCATATATGGAGACATCTGATATAGGGATTGTATTCCCTTATTCCCTACTAAGAACCAGTAAGTTTCGGATTGGGGGCCTAGTGTTGTTGGTTTAGGGCTTGGGACTTTAGGCTGGGAATTCAGGATTGCGCCTGTGGCTATGCGGCTCTTGCTTGTGATGTCCATATTGGAGACACATCTCATATTGTGGAAGCGGGGGTGTTTGACACTAGGGGGAAGTGAAGAACACGGTGAATTTAGGAAAGTCAGCCTCGCACCCTAAATCGTGATTTTGCCCCTTCTAGGAGTTTTAGGCTACTGCTGTCCCTGAGCCCGAAAACCTGAACCCTGAACCCTAAAACAAAAACCCTGAACCCTAAAGCCTAAAACCCCAGACCCTACAACCTGTAGTCAAGACTTTGGTTTGGGTTGCACATTGATTGAACTGAAGCGGACTCAAGTTTGGAGCAACCCTGTTCGAGCGCAAGGCAGCATCCGAGGAGTTAAAGGGTTTTGGGATTAGAGTTTAGGGATTGTAGGGATTAGGGTTTAGGGATTAGGGTTTAGGAGTTATAGGGTTTAGGAGTTAGGGTAAGGGGCTACAATAATACCCCACCCAAGGGTACCCCCCAGGGTTTAAGGAGCTAGTAATTAATAAGGAATTATAAGCTAAGAGGGTTCTAAATCTGGGGGGGGCTACCTTTGCGGGGGGATTATTATGATCCCTTATTTAGGGTCTAGGGCCAGTTCCACCCTAAGTAAGTTAACATCCACGAACCCTTACGTTCTCCGACCTCTCAGGCAATGAGAACCCTAAATGTCACCCTAAACCCTACCTAGACCGAACAAGTAGATAAACAGCCACAACTTTCTGGGTTCGGGTAAAACCCCGTCTAGCTCATGACCCTAAACCCTTAAACCCTAAACCTTAACTACTTGAACCTTAAAGCCTACCCCCTCACCCTAAACCCTGAAACCCCGAATTAAACCCTTAAACCCTAGACCCTCAACCCTAAACTTTGAAATCCCTAATGAGACCCTAACCCCTTAACCCCTAAAACCTCAAACGCTAAACCCTTAAACTCTCAACCCTTAAACCCTTAAACCCTAAGACCTTTAACCCTCAACCCTTAAACCCTAAACTCTCAACCCTTAAACCCTAAACCCTCAAACCCTCGCAGACTAGAGATGCTGGATCGCTTCTGAGCAGCTGAGGCTCTTCCAAAAGATGCAGATGCTGAAGGACTCGCTGGTCTAAAGAGTTTAGGAGTTGGGGTTTAGGGTTTAGGGATTAGGGTTTAGGGTTTAGGATTTAGGGGGATTTAGGGCTACTGCCCGGTCAATCCCCCACCCTATAATGAATACCACAAGGGATTAGTGTAGGTATATTACTGCCTTATCGACTCCATACTTTGGGGCCTTAAGGGAGGGACTGGCTTAAGTTTAAGGTTCATGCTTAGGATGTATGTTAGGAGGACGCCTACCCTACAATAGTGGTATAATAGGAATATAAGAGGACCCTAATATATTCCTTATTATCCCTAATAGCCACTATTACTGGGTGGGGGTCCACCTAAGATATATGGCTCACTGGGTGGCGCCCTGGGATAATGATAAGTTCTCTTACTGTTGCAGCATTAAAGTACCACCCTGCTTAGGATTGCTGATGTAGGATGCCGTGCTTCGGGCAGTGAAGAGTTGAGGGTTCGAGGTTACGGTCTATAGGAACGCCAAACCTTATAAACCCCACAAACCTAACAAACCCTGTAAACCCTATCAGCCCTAAACCCTGTAAACCCTTTCAACCCGTAAACCCTAAACCCTTAGACCCTAAACCCTTAAACCCTACACCCTGACCCGCCTTAGGTTTGGGACTCTTCGAGGCTTCGCTCTAGGAGTTGGCTTTTAGGCTTTTAAGGGCTTAGGGTTTAGTGTTTGTAGGGTTTGTAGGGGTTAATAGGGGTTTAGGGTTTAGGGATGAGGGCTTAGGCTTTGGGGCTAATTGTTTACGATAGCTGATTGAAGGCCCCAATTGGGTTTGGGGGCGTTAAGGGCTTGGGTATTTGAGAACAATCATGCTTTGCAAGTCCGACTGTAGGGCTTGTGGTGAGAGATGCAGGCCACACCCCCACCAACTAATATGCTGACACAACCGGGACCCTAGGAAGACTACTGAACACTACGACCTCTATATAGTGATAGTTCTTTGCTAGCTCTAGGATGCTATTTTCCAGAGTGTGGGGGTACCAAAGCTCTCTTGCTTTGAAATTCGGCGAGCTGTTAGGATGACAACGAGGTGGTCCAGTGGCGAATGGGGATCGACCCCCTTCTACTTCAGCGACTGGGCACTTGTTTTAGTGATGTGGTTGCCTGGGGTATTGTATAAGTATTTAGTCGTAGAAAGACCGCATGGCGCGTTTAGCGGAGTGTACAATGCAGGTTTCTAGAACTGTGAGATACGGCTTTCCAGAAACCGTGTTTGAAGGCTTTGAGAATTTTGTGGTTGGGAGCACCGGAGAGAAGTTTTCCTGTTGTATGTGGTGGAAAGGACTTTCTCAGACCATCGGCCCTGCACAAACCTTGTATGAGCTTTGCTTATCTCTAGTGAATCCCGTGCCGCACTTCTTTTTTTTCCCCAAATTGCCATGGACACCATGTGGACCCTTTTTGACATGATCATTGTGTACAGAGGTCAACTTTTCAGGTACCTTTTTTGTATGGGCGAGCCTTCTAAGTTAGCAACGCTGGCAGTTTAGGGTTCAGAGTTTAGAGTTTAGGGTTTTTAGGGTTCAGGGTTTGGGGTTTTGGGTTTGGGTTCAGGGTTTGGTGTTCGGGGTTTGGGTTAATGAAGAGCCCCAGACACTTGGCTGCCTCATTTTTCTATTGTAGTTAGCGGTCTCCCCTCTTTGCTTATAGCTTGGGTGGACCCACCCCTAGACCTAAGAAGATTGACCATACGGGATATTTAGAGCCCTCTTATATATTTCTTTCAGACCACACTTGCAGAGTGGGGGGGACGGTCCCCCTAAACCCTGAACCCTAAACCCTGAACCCTAAACCATAGATCCTGAACCCTAAACCCCAAACCCTAAACCCTGAACCCTAAACCATAGGTCCTGAACCCTAAACCCTACCCCCAAACCCTAAACCCCAAACCCGAAACCCTAAACCTCACCCCCAAACCCCAAACCCTAAACCCTAAACCTTACCCCCAAACCCTAAACCCCAAACCCTAAACCCTAAACCTCACCCCCAAACCCCAAACCCTAAACCTTACCCCCAAACCCTAAACCCTAAACCTTACCCCCAAACCCTAAACCCTAAACCCTTACCCCCAAACCCCAAACCCGAAACCCCAAACCCTATAGCATCTGGTCAGAAAGTTACCCTGTGCTTCAGCCTTACAATTGAACCCTTCAACTGCGAGAGCCTGCACCCTTGGCCTAAACCAAGAACCCGGTTTAGGGTTCAGGGTTTAGGGTTTCAGGGTTTAGGGTTTAGGGTGTAGGGTTTGAGGGTTTAGGGTTTAGTTTGAGTTCTAATAACCTTTAAAGCATAAGGTCTTTTTCCGTTAAAAAACTAAGCCTTAAACCATTGAAGTTTGAAATCTATTCTCGAACTCATAAATCCTGAGCCCTCGGGCACAGACCCTAAGCCCTAAATCCCAAGTTGCCTGCCGCCCACATGACTAGAAGGTGGGACCCCTTTTCGGTAAGGATTACCTTTAAGGAAATGGTTCCCCATGTCATGGCCCCTTCTTTTGCAATCACCTATACAGCAACCTCTTTTGGTAGTTTCCGTTCTGCTTTCCATTCCATTGCATAACCTCTGTAACCCCCATACAGCAAGAAATACCCGTATATAGGCCCCATAATGCCCCAATTACTACTATATACCCCTATTTAATCCTGATAAACCTCCCTAAGCCCTAAACCCTTGCCGCCTTGAGATCCCCAAACCCTAACCCTAAACCAAACTCCGTAAACCCTAAGCCCCACCCTCAAAGCCCGGCCACGCTCGCAGCCACCTGGCTTCAACAAGCTTATACCATGGTGCCGCGGCCTTCGAAGAAGGATGCGCCAAGCCTTCCCAAAGTTCAGGCAGCTGTGGATCAAGATGATCAGAGTCCTGGCCATGTTCAGGGTTCAGGGTTTAGGGTTTAGGGTGGTTCAGGGTTCAGGGTTTAGGGCTCGATTTCAAAACCTTAAAAGAATCCAAGGAAGCCCGATGCAGGTGATATTTGTATACTTCATGGACCAACGTGTTGTATAATTCGTAGACTGGGGTTCCCAGCAAAAGTAGGGTCAAGTCATATAGGGCATGGGGTCATTGCACTTTAGGGTTTGGCAGTTGTCCAAAATTTTGGCGTGTTCGCAAGGCATTCACTTCATGCTCGTGGTCCCCTGAACAACCCATGCCTGCCCACTAGATTCATGCAAGTGTCCTGGGTGCAGTTGGCTTGGCATTTCTGCTGCTATACTTCCTGGCCAGAAAGGAAAAATTGTCTTTGCACACTCCTTCTTTCCAAAACAGAGGGATGGTTCCTTGGGGGGATAACTCGGCTAAGCCGAGTATCAATAGGGACATTTCAAATAACGCCCAGTCCGTTCAAAAATCTCATCATTCAAGGGAAGTGCTCAAGGCAAATGCTGCAATAACAACCTGTCGGAACGTCTCCCCAGCCAGGACCCTGCGAGTTGATTCTGCATTAATATAGTAGACTATACTATAACATAATCTACTACAATATACCATGATATATTATATCTCAGAATTTACTGCAATACAGTAGTGTATACTATATACTACAATATACTACAATATACTCTGATATGCTGTCAAGTACTACTCTTCTACAATATACTCTAATATAGTGTAATATTGTGTAACCTGCTGACCTACTACAATATACTATGATATAGTGTAATATGTTATAATCTATTACAATATTCTCTAACATATTATAATGTATTATAATATACTAAGGAGCATGCTAGCTGATTCTGCACAGTCTTTAGCATCTGAACTTGATCCTGATCTTGTCCGTGGAGTGCCTCTGGACATTTGCATGCAAAGCTGGGGAGCACCTGGATCTGTGTTTAAGAGGGTCCTAGGGTTTAGGGTTTAGGGCTTTAAAGGGTCTAGGGTTTCGGGCTTTACAGGGTTTAGTGTTTAAGTTTAGGGCTTTAAAGTGTTTAGGGTTTAGGGTTTTAAAGTGGTTTTAGTTCTTTTTTACAGTAGGGTTTAGGGTCATTAAGCTCGAGCTATAACTGTATTCCTGACCAAATTATAAGTCCCCCACAGTCCCCCTGTTATTGGGTTACAAGTACCACTTATCATTGGGTCACGAATGCCCTGAACCTCCAAATAGGGTCTTAAGGGGAGTTTTGTCAATATGAGCTATTTCTAAATTTTTGGGCAACAGGATTAAGGGGATCGCTTTCACAGATTGTTTTTATTTCCGAAGCTCCAAGACAAACAGGCATCCAGGTGTTGGTTCCTACTCAAATTTGGACATATCGTTTCAGAGCCCAACTGTTCCAAACCAAGTACCAAATTACTTCGTCCTTCCCAGAAAAACACCTACAGTAAGGCGGAAGTATCCAGTAC
The DNA here is from genome assembly GCA_905231905.1 of Symbiodinium pilosum. Lineage (NCBI taxonomy): Eukaryota > Dinophyceae > Suessiales > Symbiodiniaceae > Symbiodinium > Symbiodinium pilosum. Next base: position 56,732 of record CAJNIZ010000004.1, on the reverse strand, counting down.
GCATTTCTCAGCTGATCATGATAAGCCCAAGGTGCATTTCGCTGATGGCGCCAAACAAGATGATCCCGAGCACTACAAGCTGAGCCAAAACACCAACGGCATTAACGCTCCCAGGTGTTACACTGGACGCGGTTTAGGGTTTAGGGTTGGGAATCATGGCCTTTCTTACCATACTTAGGTGTTTTGCCCTTTTCTTTTTGGCTGGTAATGTGTAATGGAGGCACTACACTGCTGCCTGTTCTTGTGAGTTACAGTCCGAACTCCTCATAGAGGGATCTAATCTATAGGGGAGCATTACGGGGAATACTATAGCTCTTATTGGCAGTTCATTGAGAAAGGAGGAATGGATCCATGTGGTAGTTTTTCTTTTCATCCCCAGGAAGATAGTTGCTTCCATGTACTGGTACATTCCTTTATGCCCTAGCAACAACCATGAAGTTTTGGCATTGGCCTAAATCCCAAAAGCCTAAGTTCTAAACTCTAAATTCTAAACCCTACATCCTAAGGCCTAAAACCCCAGGTTCCGCACTCAGTTTGAACCTTGCTCCAGGTCTTCTGCAAAAGCAGAAATCGTGAGCCCAAACACACAATATTCAGGCGGCTACTATCAGTTATTATCTGAACATACGAAGGGTTTAGGCTTTCGGGATTAGGGTCTGGGGTCTAGCTCCAGTAGTGTGCTTTTCCCCTTTTGATTTTGTGGTCTCGTTATTAGCTGAACATGAGAAAACAGGTACCCTTATTAGGGGGTTACTGCGGAGCCGAGCAGTAAGTAGATAGATTTTGGAAGTCCACAAGATTTTTTGACCCATATACCCCATGTTCTATCTACTACCTGGACCCGAAAAGTATGTAACATAATGGCCTTTATGGCTATTATTAGGGGCTTAGGGCTATTATCTTACATCCTTTTGGGGTTTAGGTAGACGAGGACTCTAAAACCCTTATCTTGAACTACCAAAACCTGCCGGACGCGTGATATTTCTGGCAGGCCGTGCGGGAGAGGCCTAGCTTCTGACAACCTAACCCCATGTGATCTAAACTCGTTTAAGAGGGGTTATATAAAGGATTATATAGGGGACTATTATAGTGGTTATTCAGGGGGATACCAGGAGTTTAGACTATAGCTCATGTTGAATTCCCCGAAGTAAGGGTTTAAGGTTTGGGGGCCTGTATTTTCGTATTTTGATGTTTATACTGTATTGGGGACTTCTTCTAGGGTAGCAGTTTGAGGGGAGTTCAGGTGGTGGGAACCTTGCATCAGCCTTGTTTACCTTTTGTACACCACCCTTGATGCCTATGTAGAGAAACCCGCAGGCCCTAAAATCTAAACCCTCATTCCTAAGTTAACTCCCGCCCTGACATTGCCCTTAAACAATATTGAAGCCTTCAGGAGATCCATTTATCCCTCATATGCAGGTTTGGAAAGGAGCAGGGCTTCGCTTTTGGGTGGGTGGTTCTGATTTTCTGGATTGTAGTGGTTTGAGTTGTTGGTATTCAAGCGCTTGCATGACCTTCGTAGAATGTAGGGTTAGTGTTTAGGGTTTAGGGTTCATTTCCAAGGTTTAGGGTACTTAGGGTCATGCCGATGAGATGTCCAGTATCAACCGCAACTGCTATGCCAAAGATGCACAAAAAGCTGACCAAGGTCTTTATTCGGACACCCCCCCGCCCTATAGTAACTGTAGTAAAAGCTCCTTCAGATGGCGATAATAAGCCCATAATTTACTTACGATGGTCCCTGGTGGTACCCATTACTGGGTGGGGGATTGACCCAAACTACCCCTAACCCCTAACCCCTAAACCCTGGACTGACCCAAGGTCTTCATTAGTCACGACTGGAAAACGTCCCGTGCGTCCAAGACCGTGTCGCTGTTGATCATATTCAATAGCCAGGCACGGCGGCGTGGGGTTTGGGAATCAGGGTTGAGGGTTTAGGGTCTAGAGTTTAGGGTTTGGGTTTTAGGGTCTAGAATTTAGGGCTTAGGTTTTAGGGTTTAAGGTGCCCTCAACCCTAAACCCTAAACCCTAAATCCCTATATAACCCCTAAAGGGTTGTTTAGGTTTTAGGGTTTAGAGTCTAGGGTGTAGAACTTAGGGTTGGGAAGGTCTGAACTGCAGGATTCCTGGTCCACTCTCAGGGCTCCGAATACTTCCACATAGGTTTAGGGTTTTAGGGTTTAGGGTTTTAGGGTTTAGGGTTTAGGATTTAGGTCTATTTGGATGTTTCCGTTTTTGACGCGCTCCCTACCTAAGATTACTAGGGATGTGGGGATTAGGCGAAGCAAGCCCCAAAGCAAACCCCCGAAGCAAACCCCGAAGCAAACCCCGAAGCAAAGCCCGAAGCAAACCCCTTCATGA
>CAJNIZ010000004.1:0-54271 GCA_905231905.1 Symbiodinium pilosum | reverse complement strand
AACCCCGCAACCTTATGAGCCCTAAACCCTCGACCCTATAAACCCTAAAACCTAAACCCTAAACCCTAAACCCTAAAACCCTAAACCCTAAACCCTAAATCCTAAACCCTGAACCCTCATTAAATCCTAAACCATGGATGAAACAAGATATGCCGTAGTCCTTGGTGTGCCCAATTTTTTCTGTAATTCCTGTGAGACAGGGTGCGCTCTTGCCGCTTGAGGTGGCGCAAGTTTAGGGTTTAGGCCTCCGTTTTTGATGGCATCATGGGTATGTAGTGTCTTTAAGTCTCCGCAAAGCGGGCCCCCGACAATCTTCTCATCACTCTCATGTATCCCAACGGTCCGCACCCCCGACCCCGATCTCGAGAAACCCTCCTTCGCAATTACCTGCCATCATTTCTGTTATGGTGTGATGGACAGCTCCATTTGTACAAATCTTTATATGCCATCTTGAGTCATGTAACAGGTGCAGGAGACATGCCCTATGCACGCTTCCTTTAGCTGAAGTCCTGATTGTCGTCATCATTGCGGCCGCTGCTCGGCTGCTCTTCAGAGACGCGTCTAAGATATGTTTAGGTATGCAAGCACCTTCATACAGTTGCTACTTTGAAAGCTCGTAAATACTTCGTGTGTGCGTGTGGCTTGTTACAAATCAGACGTCGTGCTGAGGCTTCTTGATCAAGGGTGCGCTGTGCTGTAGAGGGATACTTCGAACTCGGAGGGGAGGGGGATAGTAAGTACTCCTTCAACCCCCATACTCCATAGAATACCCCAGTCATCCCGACGCATATGAACCTTATTGCTAAGTCGCCAAGACCTTAGATTATATCCGCTATTATCTGCTAACTGCTAGGAAGCTTTCAGAGGAGATAATCAAAACACCTCCTGGATATTCCGGCGAGTCATTACCAGCTGTCCCTCATCAGCATGGCTTGGGTACTGCCCCCACCTTGCAACGGTGGATAGTATTGGTATGACATATGTATATATATATATATCCCTGAATAAGACGTCTGATATACACTGTTACAGGGCGGGGGCAGTACCCAACCTAAACCCGAAAATACACAGCTTCCATTTTATGTTCAATGTTCTTGGAAATCTGAACAATCGCGTCGGCGGTTTCAGCTTGACATTGCAAAGACGCTCTGCTCATGGCTGATATGGGGGTTTAGGGTTTAGGGTTTCGGGGGCTATGTGGCGGTTGTTTGGGGAGTTCCCAAAATTACCGTCCCGTTTTGGTACCCCTACATATTAGGTGCCGTAATAAAATCTATAATCCAAAGGTGCCCATAATTGTGAGAATAACCGACATGCCCCAAGGTTCAATGGGGTCACCTGTCCTTTAACCTGTAAAGGTTAAGGGTTAAGGGCTTAGGCCTGCAGGGTACGGTGTTTGCTCTTTCTTTGGCTCCTCAACAGGTACACTTCCGTAGTGTTTTTTTCAGGATGCCAGTGCTTCCCTCAACGTCACCGGATCTTTGCCCTACATAGTGGCTTCCATTAAAAACCCATTAAAAAATTCGAAGCCCTAACCCTCTACATCCCTATATACCACTATACAACCGCTATATCCCTCTTTCAAGGTACCCAGGTAGCCCCAAACAAAAATTGGAAACACCCACATGGTTTCACACAAGCTGTGGAGCTCTGCGATAAGTGGCAGGTTGCTGGTGACCGCAACTGCCCAGAGGGTCCAAGTACCCAATATTTAGGGCCGCTTTAGAGGGATATATAGGGGTAGATACGGATATATAGGGTTTATGGTATTTAGGGTTTAGGGTTTAGGGTTCAGGGTTCATGTACCCAATAATTAGGTAGTTGAGTTTTGAGTAATAGAATTATAGTACACGTGTCAGGTACGTATATGATGATTAGGCACTTGGACCCTTAGGGATGATTGATGAGGAGCTGAAGCCGTCTACATCCTTAGATATCTCGACATATCCCTAAAACACCCTTTTGTAACCTATGTTTGAGGTCCTTGAACCCAAAACCTTACACCCTAAGTCCTAAACCCTAAGCCCTACTCTTCATTTTGAGGTCCTTGAACCCCAAACCCTACACATCCCTACATCCTAGGTGACAAACCCTAAACCCTACTCTTCATTTTGAGGTCCTTGAACCCAAAACCCTACACCCTAGGTCCCAAACCCTAAACCCTAGTCTTCATCTTGAGGTCCTTGAAGCCAAAACCCTACACCCTCGGTCCCAAACCCTAGACCCTACTCCTGAACGTGTATGCAAGCGTACTCAGGCTTGGCTTCCTTTTGAAGTCATCCAAGCCCTGGTCGGTGAGCGTGAAGCCATGTTGCTAGCAATGCTTCCCGGCTGCTGCGGGTACACTCCCCCAAACTAACATGGAACCCCACATAGCCTCCTTTTAGAAGGGCTGCAGTCTTTCCGGGGCCCTTTTTGGGTTTGCATTGTTAGTTTCCGGGAGTGTAGGTTTTAGGGTCTAGGGTTCAGGGATCTAGGCCGTAGGGGTTAAAGTTAGGGTTTAAGCTTTGGGGTTAAGGGTTGAGTGGGTCATCCAGGGGCCTGAAGGATTACCAGTAGTATGGTTGTAGAATCCTGGTATAAATCTGGTATAGGGTACCCCAAATAGACCTCAGAATGATATTGGAAATCAGTAAGGCCGCTTCAATTCCTTGTAGTGATGTTTGTGTAAGGGAGGCTTGCTACCTTTGAGCCTTTGAGATGTGCACATAGTTGGAGATTGGATGCAGAATTCCATAGTTTAGGGTTTGATTATAGGGTTCACCCCGATAATGGAGAACCAAATGGAACATCCAATGGACAATGACATGTAAGCTGGGCTTTTCAGTGGTTTGAAGTAATTAGGGAATAATGGGGGTCATGCGGTGGGTGGAGGATAGCTTGCATAACTTCGTACTCGCACAGCGTCATACTTACCATTCTTTGGCGTATATAGGGTGCTGCGACGTTTCCAAATTCGACAGAAGGGCACACCATTCTACAGCCCTAGAACCCTGAATCCTAAAACCATTAACCCTAAAAGCCTCAAAACCCTGGGCCCTAAAACCCACAAAGCGCAGAACTGATCCGCTTTACACAGTAGACTGCCAAGGCAAGCCGACTTGTCGTATATCCTGGGGTTTAGGGTTTAGGATTTGGGCTTCGGGTTCAGGGCACGGGGTTTAGGGTGTAGGAGCCGTGAGGCGTGAGGGGACTTTTCTGTCTACTGGCAGTCATGGGGTTGGGGCTGCAAAATGTTTCATTCCTGAAGCAAACCTTCCACTGCCCTAAAGCCTGGACCCTATTCCTTGAAGCCTACTTCGGAGCCCGGCGCTTGGAACCCCAGCAGGGGACCCCCAAGCATGGCTCCATGTGTTTAGGTTTAGGGTTTAAGTGTACTCCTTAAATCCCTGAACCTTGAAGTGGCAAGGTACATGGTGCTGATGTACGTTGGGCTCGTGGGCATCTACTATCGCACCTCGGCTGTCTTGTTTTCTTTACTTAGAAAGCACCGGTTCAGAGTTTGAGGTATAAAGGTTTGGGGTTCAGGGTCTGCTCCTGCGTTTATGGTTCGGGATTTAGGGCGCGTAGCATTAAGGCCCCATGCCATGCTCCTTGAACTGTGAATGCGAGGTGGCTATCTCTGCGGGTTGGCATGCAGCATGATGGAGTACTTCGGGTTTCCGTAATACAGAAGCCTAGATGAATAGCCTAACAGTCTTGTTTCTTACACTTGCAGTATCGATAGGATTTACTTGCTTTTAGGCCCAGATGCCATAGTCTGTATGGTTTGGGTTCTTGGACAACTAGGGAAATGGCCGCATGCCCCTCTAAACCCACAGCTTGTCAATCAAGCTGGCAGCAGGATTTTAAATTCCAAAGACCAAGCAGACCATAGTTAGGGTTTAGGGTTTATTTAGGGCTTAATAGGGGTATATATAGGGATTATAAAGGGATTATACAGGGGTAACATAGGGGTATATATAGGGATCATATAAGGGTAATATAGGTGTAATATTAGGACCTACATCCCTCACATCTGAGTCTTTCGACCCTTCGGGTAAGCATGTGATGTGGCTCTGAGGCATCAACTCTATAAATCCTACGGATTTCGAGCCTCAGATTCATATGAACCATTGTCTAAACTCCATAGTATCCCCTTAATAGCCCCTATAGTAGTCCCCTATATAATCCCCTATATAACCTCCCTTGAAGGAGTTTAGACTATAGCTCATATTTCAAAACTGCTTTAGGCCCTAGTTTAGGGTTTTGGGTTTTAGTATTTCCAAAGCAAGTATAATCCTGTTAGGGAGCTTACATACAGCTGGGTTAGAAATGCAGGCATGAGTAGGTTCCACTGTCTCTGAACGTTGACGTGGAACAGGTCACATATTCAATGTTCCCTCCCTTTCCCCTCAAGCTACGTTGCGTGCCTGAAAAGTAAATCCTTCTAAACCTTAAACCCTAATTTAAACTTTGAACTATACACCTTGAACAACTACCCTAAGGGTCCTAGGACCCAAATATTAGGGCTTTAGGTCCCAAATACCATTCAGATTTCCTTAAGTCCTTGGACCCTTAGGGCTAGACCCCAAACCCTAAACCCTAAACCCTACCTTTCCATAAGAAAGGCTACCTTCCTTCCTGGTCAACCCGGCAACAGCCTGGTACCCTGGGCTACCCCATGGAAGCCAAGACAACCGCCGGCCCCTGGGATTGTTATACTCAATCCCAGAACTTTAGGGTTTGGGGGTTTAGGGTTGGAGTGTTATACTCAACCCCAGAACTTTAGGGTTTGGGGGTTTAGGGTTGGAGTGTTATACTCAACCCCAGAACTTCAGGGTTTGAGGGTTTAGGGTTGGAGTGTTATACTCAACCCCAGAACTTTAGGGTTTGGGGGTTTAGGGTTGGATTGTTATACTCAACCCCAGAACTTTAGGGTTTGGGGGTTTAGGGTTTAGGGTTGGATTGTTATACTCAACCCCAGAGCCTAGACCGCCCAAGTACCCTCTATAGACCCTAAGTATCCCCAAATGGAAGCTACAAATATCCTATTTTAGGGTACTTGGGGGGTCTAGGAGGGGTTGAGGGTTTAGGCTTTAAAATATGGGGTTTGGCGCTTAGGGTTTGGGGTTTAGGATTTAGGGCTTTAGGGTTTAGGGGATTCAGGGTTTCGGGTAGGCTGAACACAGCGAAAGAGTCCATTATGTTACTATGTTCGGGCAAATTTGGGGTTTAGGATGGTGTGCTTTCGGAGGTTATAGAGAGGCTGCAGGGTCTCGTGTCAGGGCCTAGGGTTCAGGGTTTAGGGTTTAGGGTTGAGGGTTCAGGGTTGAGGGTTCAGGGTTGAGGGTTCAGGGTTCAGGGTTGAGGGTTTAGGGTTGACGATTTAGGCTTCAGGGTTTAGGGTTTAGCGTTTAGGGTTGACGGTTGAGGGTTTAGGATTGACGGTTTAGGCTTTAGGTTGGGTACTGCCCCCAGCCAGTAACTGTCTATACTAGGGGTCATGTTATAAGGGCTATATATAACTATATTATGAACATTATCCAACTGTTACTGAGTGGGGGCAGTACCCAAGCTTTAGGGTTTAAGTGGGGAGGCGCTATGGGGGCTATGGGGACCCATGTTGCGGATCAAGTAGGGGATTGTTGACGCCCATACAGGACCCTAAGCCTTAAACCTCTTAACCCCCAAACCTAAACCCGAAACCCCTAAACCCTAAACCTCTAAACCCCTAAACCCTGAATCACCTTAAACCTTATACCCTAACAACCAAGGTGAGGCCCCTTTCCGGCTAACGATGCAGCAGACCGTGGGTAACATGCGCTTTCAGCTTCCTTGCTTGGCAAAGACGGTTAGGCTTTAGGGTTTAGGGTTCTGTGTTGGGGGTTACCAGTGGGTTACTAGTGGGTGTTCAGGCGGAGTGTACCCTAACCCTGAGGGTCAAAAGTATAAAATTCGCGCATACTCCCGAAATCCAGCCATAAGGCTTCAAGTTCTTAACGCGCATACAGACTAAGGTGTAGGCCTTCCGGTTTAGGGTTTAGGGACTCTGCCAGTTGTGAACACAGGTTTCTGTAGAATTGTTGGGGTCCCTAGGCCCGAAACCGTAAACCCGACACCCTAATCGCTAAGGCGTGTTTGGGTACCTGGTCCCTTGGGGTGGGGACTTCGGGCTCTCGGCCATAGAGCTTCGGCGTGAGGACCGTGTTCTTGGTTCACAGCTAAGCTGAGTGGATCTTTTGTGCTTTTGCTGGGTATATTGTATATATATATATACATATACATATATAGGTAAGTATATGCGGGCTCCAGTAAATTAAGGGTCCAAGTACCCTAATAAACGGGCTTCAGGTTCTAAATGCCGGCTTTTGACACAATATTTTGGTACTTGAACCCTGAGGGCATATAACCGTACCATAGAGCGAGCATTGCTTGGCCAGAAAAGTCCGTCCTGAAACCCCAACGTTAAAGGGGTTCAGGGTTTAGGGTTCGTAGCAGTGCATTTCCTATCAGATCTGGCTTGTGCTATGAAAGCTCGCAAGATAGTCAGGGGATTTGTTACCCCAACCCAATAACAATGTTTTAGGATTTAGGGTTTCGGGTACTGGGTCTAGGCATTTCAGTTTCCACCCTATGACGAAGACCTTGTAACTGACATTTCAAGGGCTCTTCTTGTCACCAGACGTTGTTGCAGCATTTCACGAAGTCCTTAAGTTCCATGCGCGGTTTAGGGTTTGGAGTTTTCAGCATGCTAAAGCGCCATTGTTCCGGGCTTATATCAAGGGCCTCACTGCACATGCCTTTTTGAAAAGCACGCGTGTTCGTTTAACAGCAGCATGAATGAATGCCAATTTTGCCTAACGCGGATGTAGGAGTGTCTCAACATAATCCTGATATAGCCCATCATACGGACACCTTATGATCTCTGTATACTCTTGAAATAACCCCTTGTACAGGCCCCCTATAATCTCTGTAGATCTCTGGGGCCGAGAGAGCCCCCCCCCTCCCTCCCCCACTTTTTGAGAACTCCCATGTGCGGTCCCACGGGCCCTGACATTCACTCGGTATAGGCTTGTATTCTGCAAACACCAGGGGCTGGCTGCATTAGCAGCCTCATCCATACCTACACTAGAATCCTACTCTGCGCCCGTAAATCTCTGCATCCTCCACGCCCCCCACCCCCATGACCCAACCCTACACCCTAAACCCTAAACCTTAAGCCCTAATCAAGCCCTAAACCCTAGCACACTCAGACGTCAACCTCCACTGTTGCTTCCCTTTACAGCCTCCCTCACCCCTGGACACTAAACCCTAAGGTAAGCCTAAAACCCTAACCCTACAAACCTACAAACTAAAAAGCCCTAAACCCTAAACCCAAACCTAGACTCCAAACGCCGAACCCCAAACCGCAAACCCAACACATTTCAAATGGCAACTCAGGCTACAGGCGGAAGCCGTTTCCAATGGGCGCGGTTTTGAATCCCCAGTTGATGCCGCTTAAGAACTCTGTGTTTAAGGTAGATGCCTGGGACTCGCAGAACAGATGAATCACACGGCTTTTCGACATTCTGCCAATAATGGACCCTAAGGGTCCAAGGACCCAAATAATCGGGGTTTAGGGCCCAAATACTATAATATTAATGCTATTTGGGCCCTAAAACCCTATTACTTGGGTCCTATATACCCCTATATAGTCCCCATATATCCCTATAATATATCCCCTTTTAACCCCTTCAAAGGGACCCTATTATTTGGATCCATCGACATTCTGCCAATAATGGATAATCAAACGGAAAGAGCAAAGTTGACACTGGGAATCCGGAAGTATTAGGGTTTCCCAAACTAGGGTTTAGGGTGTAGGGGTTTAGGGTTTAGGGCGTACAGTTTTTGGGGCCCGTTGATCAGAATTATCTTCAATTATTGGTATGGGAACTACTATAGACCTTGTAAGGCTGAAGATTTCTGGCTGAGGGTTTGGTGGGTTACGGCATGAACTGACGTGGCTTAGGTTTTATGGTATACCTACAACTGTTGCAAGCCATGAGGTTCGGGGCTGGGGCTTTAGGGTGTGCGCAGGATTTTGCTGGGAATATGATAGGTTCCAAATACGGAGTAAGGTAATGTCTGCCCCACTTAAGTAGATGGAGTATGGGGTATATGGGGATCTTATTGTAATATACCCAAAGCCGTATTCTATTTACTTAATGGGGGACTATCGGTATCTGAAAACACGTAGAATCGTACTCGGGTTCATCCATCAGATGCAGTTGCCATGAACTGACACAAGGGTTTAGGGTTTAGGCTTTAGGTCTATAACGACCACATACTACCCGGGTGTATATGAGGTGGAACACTCTTTTTTCAAACTCTCTCATGAACTCAAAGAGTTAGGGGTTCAGGGTGTCAGTTGTCAAAAGCAGCCATTGGGGGTTACACGACGAGCTAATTTCAAAATGTCCGAAATCACACAGAGCTGTGTCATTCGGATGCCTTATGTTTGCGAAGTTCCCACTTTACATTGCGCAGGATTTTTGGGGGCGCATTCCTTAGGTTCAGCCCCTGCCCGTAGTGGTACTAGAGGACTACACAGGGACGGTAAACCCCAACCATGGCCATTATCCTCTTGTGGTCACGAAGGCAAGGTGGGGGCTTAACCAAGTGCACTCCTCAGTGGGTTGTTTGGCCTGCTGGGTAGTCTGGGCTTCCAAGGGTCCAAGAGCCAACATGGGGCTTCAGGTCCGAAATACCAGAATCTGCCTGGCTTTAAATACAGTATTTTCGTATTCGGACTAAACCCTGAACCCCTAAACACTCAAGAACAATCACCTGGGTCAGTTAGGGGATGGAAATCCTGAACCCCCCAAGCTCAGAAGGCCCGCAACTTGAGCTTATACGTATTGCGTACAGGAGCATTTGCAGGAGAATGGCCAAAGCTCACTTGGCAAGTTCCCCACACTGAGGGATTTGCAGGTCATACCTGTTGGGTATCGCATTTTGGAAGCTACTTCTGCTTAGGTTTCGCGGACTTTTGGGTGCACGGCTGCAAGTTTGCGACAAGTCGCTGGAATCAAAAAGCGAGCACAAAAACCCCTAGCGCAGATAGACAAATGATCTTTTTGACTTGCTTCAAGGACTTCTTCTGACCATGACTTTACACATCTTTAGGGGTCCATGCTAGAGGGGAACTTGAAGTCACGCATCTATTTCCTCCCCGTAGCATTCAACGCCCCGCCCTCCCTGATATTAAATACTCCCGATGCATCATACTATACCACATACAGGAGTATTGAATATTAGGGGGGTGGGGGTTGAATATTAGGGGGAGAGGATTACAGTATCTCGCGGGGGCATGTTTCAAGGCTGATTTGGTGATCAGCTTTGGAGCGCTTAGTAGGGAATAACTGCATTGAATCCTGATAGAAGCCTAGATGCTGCATTCCGTTACTTCCTGCGCTAAACCCTAAGCCCTTTGTACATAATATACCATAATGTTATATACTATGATGTAATTTAATCTAATATATTACATTATATCATACATGTATATACATATATATATATACACCCTTATGCTAAGAATCAGTAGGTAAGCCCCAGGTAAGTTAAAGCTGCCAGATCCCAGGATGTTTACGGCATTCCGGACAATAGGGATCACCCAGCAGCAGCCTAATTTGGCGGGAATCGCTTTAGGGTTTAGGAGACGAAAAGTCTGATTGACACGAGGACGTGTCTTTCTGAAACCCCCAGATCACAAACTAGTGTGGAACTTGATAGGTCTACTCCCTGTCAAGGAGTGTATTCCAAGACTCCAAAGACCCAAACGGGATCTACTCGCAATTCAAGCCCTAAAGCCTGAACCCTAAACCCCTAAACCCTGAACTCCACCTGGAGTTTGTGAAGCTGGCTCTTCGTGTACGTCAGCTGCACGTTGCCCATGTCTACCTACCCTACACCTTAAAAAGCCTTGACCCTAAACCTTATAAACCTAAACCCTGAACGCCCGTATTACCAAGCGATGATCCTTCAACCCTACACTTAACCCCTAACTCTATGTGGAGGTCATAAGTCAATGATAGCCGGCGCATATTACCCTGAACCTCCACATAGGCCCTGCTTGAACCCCAAACCCTGAACCCCCCAAATGAGCTCCTGTCAAAATTAGGTGTATTAAGGAACCTCTCATGGCGCACATGGGGGGTCCTTCTTGTAGTTTATGGCGTAGTCCCTGATCTCGTCCCTTGTAAGGAACCCCATGTCCATTAAATTGTGTAGGAATAATACCTGTAGCCCAAAAGCATATACAGAGATTGTCGTCTGGCGAACCATGATTCTTGCTTGCTTCAGGGTCCAGACATACTTAATTGCCTAAATCCTAAACCTACTCCGTATAATCAATCCCTAAACCCTAAACCCCTTAACCCCTAAACCCCTAAACCCTTAAACCCTAAACCCCAAACCCTAAACCGCTAAACCCTAAACCCTAAACCCCAAACCCATAGACCACATCATTCTGACCCAAGCTGTGGGAGCCCGAGTCTACGAAGACTGCCTGCTTGGCGCGCAAACGATTGCTTTCAGGGTGCAACTTCGTCCCAAAGGAGGGAAGTTTAAGGGGGTTTAGGGTTTAGGGTTTAAGGGCGTTTAGGGTTTAGGGGTTAGGGTTGAGGGTTTAGGGTTCAGGGTTTAGGGTGGGTTTAGGGTTTAGGGGTTTAGGGTTTAGGGTTTAGGGTCGGTGGGCCCTTGAAGCGTGACATGGGGGTCATAGGCATGTGCAAGGTGTAAGCTTGAGGGTGCAAGATTTAGCATTTTTCAGGTTTGGGGAGCAGGACTTTTAGGTTAACCCTAAGGGTCGAATGATACAAATGATAGGGTTTTAGGGCCCAAATACCATTAATATTATAGTATTTGGACCCCAAACCCCTCATTATTTGGGTCCTTGGACCCTTAGGGTGAGTGTTGGGGCTTAGGCTTCAGGCGTGGCGGGTTTAGCAGTTCGTGTCTGCAGCTGTCTAAGGTTTAGGGTTTAGGGCGTTGGACCAGAGTTGCACCCATCTGATTTGTAAGCTAAACACCTTGCACCCTTGACGTTGAATGTACCCCATGACGCACCTTATGAATCGGGGGACATGTATCATGTTAAGGGTGGGGGTGTTTCGAAATATTTAAGTGCCCGCAGCAATTACAGGAGGCGAGTTACCACGTAGCAATCCTACATAAGCCGTATACCCCTTACATTGTATAACAATTTCATGGTCCTCTATACCCTTATGAAAACTGCCTCTATCGGAAACTCCTCTCCTCTAGTTGGTCCTAACAGTGTGTGAGGATTACTTGGAACTTTTTGGGCCTTGAGAGTGGGGAATCCACCCTCGTTCTCCCACCGAGAGCTGCCTGCTGTCCGCGTGTATACTTTCAGAAAGCGTTCTTAGTAGCTGGGCCGCAAAAGTATGTATGTGGGATAACGGACCAAACTACGAGAGAGAGAAAAAAAACGAAAGGCAACAACAATTCAACAATGCCGTTGTTCTACCTTCCTGGAGGGGTTCAGGAAATCCCCTCCCAAGATTCCCGTTGTTTTATACTAGAATACCTTGGGAATGTTGAAGGGGTGGGGGTGTTCAATATTAGGTGGGGGGGAAGGGGATGAGTGATAGTACTGAATACTGGGTTGCTGCCAAGGAATGTAGATTAAGTTACTATGTTGGATTGAACCTTTGTCTTACCATATATATATATATACCCTAAGGGTCCAAGGACCCAAATAATGGCGGGTTTAGGGCCCAAATACTATGATATTAATAATATTTGGGCCCTAAGACCTGTGTCCTTGGACAAACACCCATTATGGTAACCTAACTTAAGTTTCATAGCATCAACCCAGGGAATCTCATCCCAACAGTGGATTTGATACAGGCACATAGGGCTTTAGGCCTTCGTCCCCTAGAACCATAGGGGCAATTATATAAGGATTATATAGGGTTTATAATGGGTCTATATAGGGGATCTAATTTTTGGATCCTCCAGGGGTCTGGGTAGGGCTTTAGGTCTTCATGAATGGAGAAGCACAGGACATAACATAACAGCACTTGTCCTGAAACCCTGAACCCTAAACCCTAAACCGAGCAGAATGCAATGGCAGGAATATCAGAATCCACCGCTTCCGCATGGGTTTAGGGGCTTAGGGTTTGAGGGTTCAGGCTTGGGGTATCAGAGTCCTTTGGGCAGGAACGAGCATTGAAGTTGTTACAGCAGACGCCAATTTTTGATGAGCCGTGGACTGAACGCTTACTAGGCCACTGTGAAAAACTACGCCCAATAATTAGGACCCAAAACCCTACACCTCAACCGGGTCGTATGCCACGCCAGAGTCCCAGCTGGGGTTGCTAAAGTGCCTTTTGTTATTCTGAATCCCAGGTGAATCCTGCCTTGGAGCCTAACCCCTAACTGGAAACGTGCTGGGTTTGCCAGGGAATCAGGGAATGTAATCCCTAAAGCATTTCTATACAAAGACTCCCTAAAAACAGCAATTATTCCTTGCAAGCCCCCAGAAAGTAGCCCCTACTTGGAGGGTCAGGGAGACTTAGTAAGTATGTTAACAACCCCTATAACCCATATAGTAACCCCATTTATCCCCATTATTAACCTACTTACTAAGTCCCCCTGACCCCCCAAGTAACCCTAAACCCTAAACCCTAAACTAGCCCCTAGCCCCTAGCCTTGCAAATGACGGACAAATCCAGCCCCAGTCTTTGAGCGTTCGCACCGCAGGCAGTATAACCCTTTCCCCAATCCACCGTTGAACGCCCTGTAGCCCCTTGAAGGGACAATAGTGTCTTTATCATAAGCCCCTATTGGACTTTCATGGCAGCAACTTGGGGGAGGGTCGTGTTTGCAACAATTTCTTAGCTACAGCCGTTTTGAGCAAGAGACAGGACCATGGTTGAGGCGTTTCATTCAGTAAGGCTGTGCAGAACGGCCCCAATTCCCAAATGGTAGATAAGGCTCAGGGTTTTTGGGTTGATGGCTAAGGTTTCCACATGAGCTATCGTCTAAACTCCTTGAAGGTAGTTGATATGGGGGAGTATATAGAGGACTACCATAGGGACTAGTAGGAGGGATACTAGGAGGTTAGACTATAACCTAAACCCGGCATGTTGGATGTCTTCAGGTACATCTGCAGGGAGGATGCCAGGCTATGAATATTAGCAGCCGGGATGATTGGCTCCCCTCGGGCTCTAAGCAATACCTACGTTGCGCCCTGAAGTCCTCGGGTTCAGGGCCAACGTAAGGTCTTCAGATATTACCCACCTTAATCCCTAAACCCTACACCTCAAACCTAAGGCCTAAACTGCCCAAACTCCTATTCGGAGCCCTAAGGGAGGACGGTCCTTAAGGTTGACCACTCCCTCCCTTGGTCTCTGCAAGTTGTTATACATGTTCTATGCGGGCTTCCAAAATTCAGGGGTCCCTAGAAGAAGGACAACAGTAGTTTAGAGTTTTACTCGTTTACCCTTCAACCTTCAATGGTTGCAGCCGTGTTCTAGATTTGCTTGTTTCGGTTCCTTGAGCTACTCTTACGGTTAAAACCCTTGACCCTAATGTGCCGCCCTAAACCCTAAACCCTTACTAGGGTTTTGGGTTCAGGGTTTCAGGAAGAATGGGAAAACACAGCCATGGTCCCGCCTGTGTACGCCATCTCTCACTTGCTTTGCGTAGCACGTGGCCTTGAGAGAGGAGGAGGGTTTTGGGTTTAGAGACCTTTAAGAAGACCTGGCAGTCACACCTAGCAAGAAGCCCTAAACCCTAAACCTAAACCTCAAGAGCAGGCGCTTCAGCTGCAAGCCTGCAAGCCAGCTTTGCAAGACTTTTTGCAAATTAGTTGCAATTTGTCCCTTCAACCACAACTCCATTTTGGAGAAGTGGAGCCGTGGCGGAGCAACAAGCTGTGGCTAGTTCCTCAACGGCCGCGAGTTCAGTGCTCAACCTCTCGAGGCAGACTCACGCAGGCCAACCATACGAAGCAGGGCAGCGCCTTTACTGGCAGCAAGGACAAGGCAAGCGAAGCGCCGACTCCGGTACACAGTGGCCTCAACAAGCCCGCAGAGGGACAGGAAGCAGAAAGATGCGGCTCGCGTGGAGGTTGATGCTTGGGCATCAACCCCGCAGACCACAACGCAGTCCAGCAATGGCTGGAGCAACCTGCGACCAGCAACCAGGAGTTGTTTGCCACCACGAAGGCCTACCACGAGCAAGCAGGTCCTCCGCCGTGAGAAGTATTCTTCGATAGTCCAGCTGGAGACAGGTTTCAAGACCCTCCACAACTCACTGTTTACGCTGCGGAGGGAACTGTCATGGATTACAGCAGAAAACAGATTGGCTCAGAAGTACGCCTGCGGTGTCCGGCTCCGTACCTACGGCTGGGCGCAGGGCCTCACCAGTTCAGCACGAGTACCAGATAGGCTGGATGTTGCAACCGACCCCGAACGTTGCAGCGTTTCTTCATGATCGTGGGCTTGTCACTGACCAGAACTAACATGAGGTGAAGCGCTATCTGAACGCGCTAGCAACTGAGCCGACTACAGTCCCAGCAGGCAATGGGTTCTATTCTTCAATGACTTTGTTCGTCTTCAAGGCATGCGAGCTTCGTAGTGACTTCCTGGAAAAGTATGATGGGTCGACAGGTTGCGCAGTTTACAAGATGAGAGAACTGTGGTGAAAGGCTACCATGTGAAGGTGGCACCGCGCTCGCCGCAGTGGCAGAGAAAGCTGGAATTTCCTCTGAGGGTTTATTTGCATGCATTAATTCGCACCCCGACCACGACTCTACCTCCAGTTTGACTATTCTGTGGAAAACCTTGACTCTCATGGAACCCACCCAAGGTGAGGACTTCAAAGTAGACATCACACAGCTTGGGCCAGGCATATTTACTTTGAGGAAGATGGACAGTTCAAGGGGAGGCTTGAGATTGGGAGGGAGTTGGACAACTTTTTGATGTTTCCACCCACTGAGACCACATCACACGACAGCACCCTATGGGCACAGATGTGGAACACAATCCAACGGGGTGCACAATTTGAGCAGTGGCATGGGCCAGATCAGATGCCAGCCTTTCTCCAGAAGGAAAAGGTTTTCAGATTGGTAAAGGCAAAGAACACTGGTCGAACGCTGCTTTGCATGTCAACACTTCTGAGAATAATTACACAAGGAATGTTTTGTTAGTCAACGTCCTACTGTTAATAGGTATGACAAACCCACCATCCAGGCCACAACTCAGTTCACTGCAGCGCAGATTCCGCCCCTAGATGCATAAGAACAAGTCGGTGATGCAACTGTTTCTCCCCAGCGGTGCAGTTGGTTTTTGGAAAACCCTGAAGCATACTTGGCCATACTGCCCGCTGGGCAAGGAGCTAAAGAGCTGTCAAAGGGGGCCGTCAGTGGCATAGACGGAATTCACCACAACGCCGGCCGCCTCCTAGATGTGCGCCGGGAGCTCCCAAGGGGAGCCACGAAAAGTGCCCATTGGGCAAGGAGCTGAAGAGCTGTCAAAGGGGGCCACGCAACAGAGAGCCCATCATCGCGTATACCCTCAGTGGCATAGCCAGCTCAAAAAGGATAAGGCACAGGGGCTTAATTCTTGATGGATCCTTTAATCATGCAGCGGGTCTATGACGAGCTTCATCATGGTCTGGAAGCGTATGCTATGTCAACAGCTGCCTTAGACAGATCCTCTCTAGAAATGGATTCCCTGCTTCCTGCGCCAAAGGTTCTCTTCCAATTGGATTCCACCCTTTTGGCTCAATTCCATCCATAAGTGCAGATCAAAGCTCTGCGCAGGGTTCCCAAGCGACCATTACCCGCTGGTCACTAAAATTAAAATCAGACTCGCAGCTAGGAGACCCAAGCCCCTCAAGCCCTGGCAACTAGAGCATTCAACCTCAGAAGTAGTCGCCAAACTTTCAACGCAGTACTCAAAGATCTTTGGCAAGATCCAGAACAGATTGAGCTCGACCACAACTCAGTAGTTTCTGACAATGGCTTCACGGGCACTATCTTTACGGACGGTTCAGGTTTTACGCCTGCCGGTTGGGGCTGGTGCTACACAGCAGGAGGATCAATGGGTAGAGGCTTACGGACCAGTTATAACGGATCCAGACCACGTTCTCTTCAGAGGAGCGCAGGTTGGCTCTAACAATACGGGCGAACTTACATCAATCCTAGAGGCCCTCATTTACGCGATTGATCACAACTGGCAGCCCCTTACAATATGTTAACGTTATACAGGGAAAAGGAGAGCTATGAGGCACAAAAACCTTGCTCAACTCCATCAAGAGGCTTTTTGCCTGGCTTGCGGGTTCAGCTGGTCTGGATCAAAGTGCGTGTAGGACACGAGGGTAATAAAAGGGCTGATAGGCTTACAGACGAGAGTGAAAATAGTCTGAGACGTTTTGGTCCATACCCCCCCCACAGTTCAGGTATATTGATTTACTTCGCACCCGTTTTTTGGTTACTACAGAGGGCCTCAAAAAAGCAGCCAAGCAGGCTTTTCATTATAAACAGCTACAACCTAGGAGACCTCGGGTCTCCCAAGATACGTTGAAGTTGCCGGAGGAAGCCAGATTGGCTGAGGCCAATCAAGACCACAACTCTCGCGGCGTGAGAACTTTGGCTAATTAACGCGCAGCAAACAAGGACCGCGCCCGTTGGGTTCATAACCTTCTCACAGAAGACCAAAGCCAGTATCAACAAGAAATGTGGTTGGCAGCACGAGGACAAAACTGGATTTGTAGGGGGAAAAACGACACTTGGTCGTGGATAAGAAACCCGTTCTGTGGTCTCAAACTCGTAAAGCTCTCAGGGACCACCTCCAAAACAACCAATGGAGAGCGGATCCAGCGAGTGTGGACAATGCCGAAGTTCTGAATGCTAGGAGGCAGTAAATTGAAAGCTCGTAAGGCCCCAGGTCCAGGTAATGAGCCAAGTGCACTATTCCATCTACTTGATGACCATAACGCAAGGCTACTGCTGGATTTCTACACAAAATCCGGGTTGCAGGCACAGTCCCTAACATCTGGGAGGAGGCTATTGTCGTATCAAGGGGGTTGACACGGATCCCGCTGACTGACTATCGCCCTATTTCGTTACTCAATTATATATATATATATGTATAATCTATATAGTGACCTTAAGGTGCCTTCTTGGAAGGTATCTTGTTGACACGCGCACACTAATTCTCCAACATTCAACAAAACGCCTGAACTTGGTCAAAAAAATTCATTAAACTACCTAAACTTCAAAAACCTTCAAAAGCTCTCAGAAACTTTCCAAAACCTTCTAAAACCTGCGCAATCCAGATCGGAAGTTCTTGAAGGTTTTGGACGGTTTTGGAAGTTTTTGGAAAGTTTATGGAAGGTTTGGGTAGTTTTGTTCTTGGATTTTTTGAAGTTGTTGGAAGTTTTTTGAAGTGGCAGTTTGTTGTATTTCTGGTATGTTACGCTGCGGTTGAACATTTGTTTTGCCTACTTCTCCTGGCTCAGCGCGCAATTCAACGCCAGCTGCTTTCAGTTACTTTCAATTCTTTTGTTGCCTGGTTTTTCCCATACTTTTGCTGGCAAAGCCCAAGCCTGAGGGGGAACTGCCGTTTTCCTACAATTTCCTTCCAAAGCCTTCACAGCCTCCAAGAAGATACCGTCTTATGAAGATACCCAGGGTGTGTTAATGTTAATGATATAAGCTCTTCGCTGCTATGCCCCAGGCCAGGCTGGCAACTCAACATGAAAGTCACATCCGAACCACACAGTACGGTTTCAGGAACCAAAGGAGGACTATGCACCACCTTTTCATCCTAAGACGGGCAATGGAACGGGCCGAAATGACCAGTATCCCGCTTCAGCCGCTTCTTCTTGATTGGAAGCAAGCCTTTGACTCCATCGACCACAACTCAATGATGTCCGTGCTTCGGAGGTTCGGGCTCTCTGAACAAGCATCGCCTATTATTTCCTCTATCTACACGGATCCTTTTTTTGCACTACGGGGATGGAGGGGCAAAGCGTGCAGGGCTCAGTAGGTTCTGGCTTTAGACAGGGGCGCCCGCTAAGTCCTTATCCCTTCGTAATGGTCCTTGCAGTGTTGCTCGAGGATGTTGATTGGGGTGTTTTACACAACGGGGTTCCCACTAACACGTGGTCTAGGGGTAAACCAGTTTATGATTTGGAGTATGCGGATGATACCTCACTTCTAGGCAAGACTACAACTTAAATTCAGCAAATTCTTCACGAAGTGGAGCGACAGGCTTACTTGTATGATATGAAGCTTAATCATTCCAAAGCCGAGATCTTGCGCGATGCCAGGCGCCCAGCCCCAAACCTCTTCTTCGTAAACGGATCAGCCATCACGACCACAACTCAAGTTGAATATCTAAGATCCATGATTTCTTGGGCAAAGCCTTTTGAGACAGCATGTCTGCATAGGGCGTGTATAGCAGAGACTTCGTATAAGAAGTTGCGGCTGGTGTGGAACAATAACCTCCCGTAACGAGTAAAACTTAAAAAACTTTCAATCCGTGTTTCTTTCCACCCTCATATTCGGCCTGGACGCTCTTACCCTTCAAGACAAACACCTTAAGCGCATAGCTGCAGACTACATCCATTTCCAAAGGCGCATTGTGTGTATCAAGGCCTCCTTTTGCTCCAGAATTTCACCCCAAGAAGTCTACGGTAGAGGCGGAGAACCCCGTACTCCGTCAGCGCCCCTGAACAAAGCTCAAGTCAAAATGATTTCGCAAGTTTTCCAAGCATCCCCTGATGATTCACTACACCATGTGGTTTTCATCCCGGCCCTTAAGGATCGCGTTCGAGCTACCGGCGGTAGAAGAGGCGGTAAAACTCTTATTGGGTCGAGACCACAACTCACTGGAATTTCAGGGATATTTGGAACCGATGCTCTATCTATCCTGGCATTTTCGGCCCAAACGGAGTATACGCGGAAATATCAAGTTTCTGAAACTTTTGCTAGCCGCCGCTCCAATGCGCGCAGACTTGCACGCACGACCCTTGCAAAAAAAAACCTCAAAAGCCTAAGTTAAAAAGGGTTTTCGTTGCTTCAGGTAGAGTTTAGGGTTTAGGGTTAAAGGGTATTCCAACATAGAAAGTTCCTAGACATCTCCGTAAATAATCCCTACAGATTTCCTAAAAAGAACCGCCCCCCCTAATCCCCTGATAACCCTTGCATGGGACCTCCATGTCCGAAAAATTCCCGTGTTCTGCATTATTCGGGCTCCATTTGTGGCTGCATCTAGTATTTCTCCATCTACTTACTGGTGTTTAGGCGAGTGGCTGCCTGTAATAATTCCCAGGTTGTATGTCATCCGCTATGCAAAATGTGTATATTCCGGGTTTATGGTTTAGAGTTCCCCTGAAGCACCAGTAGGTCTAGTTGCTAACTCAGGGCTTCTTCATGCGTGCTACGTACTTTATTGCCGACGTGGTCCGTGTGTTCGCACGCAAGTTCAATACAAACAGGGCATTGCCAGCCCCAGTCCCAATAGTTCTGAAGGGTAGAATTCACCATGTGACCATATTAGCATCCCATTTTGCGGGCGTGGGGCGGCCGCTCCGAGTTTTGCTGTCATGGCACTGGAATTTCGAGGGTGGGCTTGCTTCAACTTACTCATGAAACCATCCTTGCATATTTCTATAAAGGTCTCGTTTACATCAGACAAGTTGGCGAACCCGGAAAGTCCCGCTAGGAAGTGGACTTCACCGCGCGGTCGAACTATGAAAGTCTCTTCCGTCAAAGCCGGGCATGTACACCTTGACTCCAAAGTGATGTTTTCATGCGAACTACATCGTACCCGCTAACTTCTCAGGGCTCCAGATTCTAATTCTGAAGCTTAAACGCCACCACCCCTGTTGTTGATCATTTTAAGGGTGGCTATTACTAGTATGAAATGTTATTTTCCATGCGGACTTTGCAATCCCCAAGAGCGAGTCAGGTCAGGTATCATTTCCCTTTTGGTTGTGGCGTTTCAGACGACAGTATATTATCCTGGACCCTCCTACTACCTTCTAATTACTTAGGGCGGCCGAAACCACCAAGCATCAGAGGTCAAACACCCCAATTAAGGGTACTGGCAGGGTCCTGGATGGTACGTGGTTCCTCAACCCTAACTCCTAGATCCTGAACCTTAGCCCTTAAAACCGAAACCTTGAACCACAGAGAAAGCGATTCTCAATTCTGGGCACGCGGACCATGCCGTCCAGTTGTTTGCTCCCTGTTATGGGCCGCCTGAGTAGGAACACATTCATGGGTTAAGGTTTAGCATTAAAAAATTTTGAGCCCTTCCAGTACCTTTAATGGAGTTCCATGGCCCCTAATAGTTGGTATTGCTGCCGGCATAGAGAGTAGTTGGAGGGTCTTGGTTTTTTGGGTTCCCACAGTTTATAAGGATCGTGCCTGCATGGGTCTGTGGTCGTGTAGAAAATTCCACACCTGAAACAGACGATTTCCACATGATGCCGTTGAATCTGACAGTCGTCATGGCGATATTTCCTCATTGTAGCTTTATAACTTTGCTCACGGTGCCGTAGCGTGAAAATCCATGGCTGGGGGTAAGGGTGTTTATCATTGTTTTGTCACAACGCCAGCTATTCCCCATGTGAACCTATTAGCTAACCCACTTGACCGTCCAGGTAGGGCGAGGGGATTAATCCCTCATTGAACACCCGCCACCCCTATCAGTAAACACACGAATTATGTTTCCCAAAATGTGTGGGGTCTTCTTGCAGTAAGGGGATTTTTAATATTATGAGGGTTAAGTCCCTAAACTTTGTTTTTTACATGAGGCCGACCCTAATTTGCCTACCTGGCGGGTCCGAAATCCTCGCTGGCCAGAAAGGCTTGGGAGCCAGAAAGAGGTTTGCCAAAAAGACATGCACATCTGCGAAGGTCCCAAAATTGTGGGCCACAAGGGTGAGACCGCACGGGTGTTTGGTGTGGGTTTAGGAGTACACTGAGTAAAGACTAGACCGCCCACCATGGCCTGCTGTATGCACAGCGGCAGAGCCCATGTGATGCATTCTCCACCCACAGTTATAGATTTTTCACTTCCCGAACCCCTAAACCCTAAACCCCAAAACGTTCAATTCCCAGATGGCAGGATTTTGCCAGGCCTTGACGGGTCAGGAGGTTCTGGGTTCAAAATTCGAAGATGTCAACTTTGTCAAGGCTAGGGTTTTCATAGGGTCTGAGGGCTTCAGGTTCTCAAAAACCTTAAACCCTAATCCCGGAAACCCTTAACCGGTCCCTGGGACCTGTTGGTGAATCTCAGAACCTGTGCTTTCCTTCAGATTTCCTTGGCTTGTGGGTGCCTGATGCCATGACTATAAGGATCCAATTACCCTGATACTACGGTGTCACGTACCAACAACCATTCAGGTTCTAGTATTCGTGCCAAAAAACCAGGCCATTCGGGAAGATATTAGTGTTTTAGGTACCAATAGCTATCCAGGTATACTACTCGGCAACAAAACCACGATGTGTGGGTGCCCGAACAATATATTGTGCCATCAGAGGCTGAAAACATGATTTTGCCTCTTCGGGACATCCAACCTAGCAAGCCCCAGCAACACCCAACGAGAACAGAGTGTTCCTTCTCATGGAACCCTCCCGCATGTCTAGTCAATACCTGTGTAAGGAGTTAGCCGAGCCCCATACACCCTCAACCCCAAGATTCTCAATCCCCAAAACCTCCTTCCCCGAACTCTACAACCCAAAGCCGCAAGCGCTCACACCCTGAACCTGAAAGCCTCTAAGCTGGATCGTCCCAGGTCCATTCAGAGACCTGCCTGCAATTAGCCAAATTCGAGGGCTTACCTGTAACTCCACGTATGTACACTTCAATGGGTTATACCTATCATTTACGGCGGAGTTAGTATGGAACTGTAGGTAATTCAGATTACAGGCAGGGTACAGACTGCAAGGTCTTAGCGCTTGGGTTGATGATAGGGTTTAGGGCTAAGGCATTAGGGTTTAGGGTTCAGGGATGCAGGGCTTTTTGAGTTTTTAAGGCCTGGAGAATGCCTTTGTAGAGAAGCCATGTTATTGTGGGCGTATGCATGGCTTTTTTGAGGTCTCATCTTCGACTTCAGTCTCGCCTTCATGCCCTTTCTCCCAGTGTCCTAAACACCCGAAACCCTTTCACGGTTGTTTTGCATGCCCTTGGGCCAGCGTCAGCAAGGCAGTGTTCGGATCCCTGAAGATCATATTTGCGAAGTGAAGCGTCGTGGCCTAGCATTGGCATCCTCCAAAATGTGGGGGGTTTCCCCAAAATCGGTATACCTTTTTGGGGGTCCCCTTAATAAGGATCGTATTATTTTGGGGTCTACATTGGGGTCCCTTATCTAGGGAAACTACCATATATAGCAGCTTAGAGAATTACCAATATTGTGGTCCCAGATTCCTTTTATACTTATGGTATAGGTTAGGTGGACCCCCCACCCAGTAATAGTGACCATAAGGGATAATAGGGATCATATTTGGGTCCTCTTATATTCTTATTATACCACTATTACAGGGTGGGGGGTCCTCCTAAGGTATAGGGTACCTCCAGTAGACCCCAAATGGAGTTGAAGGCCGCTGAAAATTTGCAGGTTAATACTTGTAGGATTCCAATCCGACACAGAATTCCCAATTCAGATGTTTTTTGGACGCAGCTTGAAGCAGTCTAGATGTCATGGGTTTAGGGTTTAGTGGGTTTAGGGTTTCATCAAAGCCCAGACTTACCTGAACAAAACCTTTTGCATTTGGTGAAGCCGGAGTAAAGTCCATTCTGTCAACCCAAACACTACTTACTTAGCCAATGCAAGAACTTTTACCTTTTTGGGCTTCCTTTTGGGGTCTCTATAAAAAGTTTAAACTTGTTTAGCTCTGGCTATTGGGGAAGAGCGACTAGGTTTTTTTGCTCCCTAGATACCCGTAACTGTATTCGAACAAGCCTAATCAAGGGTGATTTTTGGGGGGGCGGGGGGTAGGCGTAGTGTCGCCGTGGCGATTGGGTAATTGATGACTTAGCCTTTGCTCATGTTGCAGCCGCGGGATGTGTTGATTGCCAAGGGACGTCATCGAGAAGGCTTGAGCAGTCCCGCAAGTGCCAAAGCTACGTGGTTTAGGGTTTAGGGGGTTACATAAGAGTTTATTGCGCTTCTGTTAAGGAGCTTAAAATAAGGTACCATAATGTGGGTATATAGTCAACAATAGGCATAGGGGTTCCTCATTACAGTATTTTAAAAACTTCCTTGACAGCAACATAGTTCAGGGTTAAAGGTTCAGAGATTCTTCATGAATCAGGGATTAGGGTACAGAGTTCAGGGAGAAGGACGAAGGGTTGAGGGATGCGGGCTCAAGGTTTGGGTGTGGGCTTAGTGCTTATGGTTAGGATTTGTGAAGGGTTACCCCTTAAAAGAGATCATCTCTTCTGAGACTTCCCCTAAACTGGCATTAAGGCGCAAAGGAGACTTGGTTTACAGAAGCCCTGATCTTATGTGCCTACATAGCCAACTTTCCATTTCATGATGCATGCTCTTTGACATTGCGTCTGATGGTAGTCCATCCTTTGTTAGTCTGCTGCATTGAGGGTTGTTAGTCCCCAGCTCCAATTCGCAGAGCTTCATTGAACGCCTAACCATCTCCCCCTAGACCCTACACCCCCACTCATTGAACTAATGAACTCCTGAACTCTACTGCACCTCTCCCTCTCCCTCTCACTCCCTCTCTCTCTCTCTCTCTCTACTACAGTGGAACCCCCAATAGCTTTTCCTTTCACAGGACAATAGCTCTATGTACAGGTTTTACTGGGCTTCCATGTCGGCGTAAACCCCGAAGCCTTTAGTCCCAAAACCTTTAACCACTGAAGCCTATAAGCCCCGAACCATAAGCCCCTAAACCCAAAGCTATATGTCTGACTGTTGCAGAACCAAATGAAGCTGGCGGATGCTGAGTTGGCCAAGGACTTAGGCTTAGGGTTCAGAGTTCAGGGTTCAACGTTCAGGGGCTTAGGGCATAGGGATTGCACCAAGAGGATATTCGGTATACTCTTTCATACTGCAGAATGAAATGCAAAAGAGAATGGAAAACAAATACACACAGAGCCCTTAGTCCCTAAACCGTAAACCCTAAACCCTAAACCCTAAGTCCTCAACCTTTCATTAGGTGCAAGAGCGTTTTGGCAACTTCTGCCTCAAACATTAGGACCCTATCAGTTATAGTCATCTAATAGGTATGGTGTTCTATTTGGAACGTTGGGGCTACCAACAGTCCCCGATTTTACATTGGGAGGGTTTGTTAGGGTTGAAGGCTGGGGTTTGGTTTGGGGATCTAGGGTTTAGGGTTTAGGGTTTAGGGCTTAGGTTTTGGGATCTGTGCTTTTGGGCTTGAGTTTTGGGATCTCGGGGTTCGCTGTTTAGGCTGCTGGTTTCCAAGATCCTTTAAATGATGCGCTTCTTCGGACCCAGACAGCCCTCTGCTCGAATGGTATGCGCCCTACCTCTTCTTGATCTTGAAATCTAGGTACCCCAGTAGTACCCTTTTACCCTTATGAATTATTTGCAGTCTCCTTATGAAAACAGAAACCCTAAAACCTAAACCCTAAATCCTAATCATTTAGGGTTTACTGGGGAACCTAGAAATTATGCCACATTTTTGAGGCACACCTCTTGGTTAAACAGTGGTTTAGGGTTTAGGGTTTAGGGTTGGGTTTAGGGTTTAGGGTAGTTAACCTGAAGCTGAACGCTTCCGCTCCATATAAAAACCTGAGTAGTTACCAAGATGATCCCTTGACCATCCTCCTAAAGCGTGCTGCTATTATTATCAACATGGCCATGGTGATTATGATGATGCTGTGTTGTTTTCTGAACACACACACACACACATTTGGAGGGTACCCTCCCAAGGCCCTCTTCCAATTTTTCGTTCCCTACATTACAACCAGCTTGTGAAGCCCTATCGAAATTCGACTCCCATGTCTTTATTCCCTTGTCGGCCTGATTCTCACTATTGGAATTCTTTGGGCCCCCCAAACTCTTGAGCCCTAAACCCTAAGCCTGCGCCTCTAGATCCTAAACTCCGAACCCTAAATCCGAAATTCTAAACCCTGAACCCTTAACCCTGAAGCCTGAACCCGAAGCCCTAAACCCCCTAAAACCCTCGACTCCAAAGTTTAAACCCCAAGCCGCAAGCTCTGAACCATAAACACTTAACCCCCAACCCCAAAGCCTAGACGCGAAATCCCAAGGCCCCAATCTCTAAACTATAAACTCCTATGTCATACTGTTTATGGGTGGGGGCGGGACACAAGGGATGACGAAGCTACAAACCCTAAACCCTAAATGGTACCATGTTCTTTTCATTTCTTTTCCATTATCCCTATAGAACCCCTACATAAACCCAATACGTCCCCTCTATATATATATATATATATACCCTAAACCCCAAATCCTAAACCCTAAACCCTACATTATCCCTTTAAAACCCCGATATAACGCGGTTTAGGGTTTAGGGTTTAGGGCTAAACCCTAAACCCTAAACCCATAACCCTTATTATTCCTCTTTGCAAGGAGTCCGAGCTCAACGACGCAGCAGAGGCCGAGGAGGCGTGGAGCCTCTTCAAGGACGCCTGGGATCTTCGCAAGCATTGTTAAGGGTTTCAGTTTTGGGGTTATTTCGGGCTTAGGGTTTAGGGTTTAAGTCTATTTCGGATTATTTTGGGCTTCGGGTTTAGAGGGATTATTCGGGCTTCGCTTTTAGCGTTTAGGTCTGTTTAGGGTTATGTTAGGCTATTTTAGGATTGGGATGTATTTGCAAAACTTTAGGGTTTAGACTTACTCGTTATGTTTTTTTGTTTCTAAGGGTGCGTAGGGGTTAGGGGTAGTGACTGAAGGTTTCGCGCTAGGGTTGCTCCCTATCAGGGTATATAGTTCATAGGCTTACTCCCTGAGGATTTAGGATTTAGGCTCCTTTCCCAGGGGCTTTGTGTTATTTCCGAAGGGTTAACGTGCTTTAGGTTCGAGGGTTAAACCATGAGGGTTAAGAGTTTAGGATTTTGGGGGTTTTAGGGGGCAGCTTTATGCTGACCACGCAGATCTGCTTCAAGCAGCTTTGTCGCTGATCATGAAGATGAGGAGGAAGTGTGCAACGTCTCCGTTCAGTGAGGGTCCCTTGGAGACACGTGCTTCACCTGAGATTGTGCGACTCTACTTTGCACAGGACAGCGCAATCGGCACAAATTAAGGTTTGAGAGGGTCTTAACTGATTCCAGCAATCATTCAAGGACCATTTGATATGGGGATCTCTTTATAATATACCCAAAGCCATATTCTATCTACTTAAGCGGGACTATACCTGTTCATTATGGTTCTTGCAGTTCACTAGGCTGCTGTACATGGGCTACTGTGGGCTTGCGGTGTAAAGTTATTAGAAAATTATGGTGTAGGGTTACGTGGGGATGGGGTGTGTGCATGTGTGGTTATTTGGGGTTACAAGTTGGGGGCTGTTTGGGGTTTAGGGCTTCTGGTTATTTGGCATTTCACGCGGTCAACGTCACACGCTTGACCACATGCTTGCAAGCGCTCGAACCTGGAAACCTTCCAACCGGCCTAGTTTCATTGGGTTGCCCCTAATTCCCCCCCGCCCCCCACTACTACACCCCTTGGTTCCCCCTTAGTCAACCTTGATTTGGCATTGGAGTCCTTCGCAGGAGCAGTTTCCCAAAGCTGCAGAGCGGGAGGCCATTCATTGATCATGTTTCGGTGGATGGAGGAACCCTAAACCCTAAGTCCTAAACTCTTATAAGGCCTCAACCCTAAATCTCGCACCACTTAAGACCCCTCGTACCCTAGTATCTTGTGCTAGATTCAAAGGGTTGAAGGTACAAGAGTGGGTACAGGGTTTAGGGTTTAGGGGCTCGAGATTGCCGAACTGCATTGCAATGCCTACGCCTAGGGTAGAGGGTATGTAGAATGGTGCAAGATGTCCTCCATCTACACTTGTTTTTTTTTGGCATTTGCGAGGCTTGATGACAGGGGAACCAGAAAATGGTCAGGAAGAAACGTAGAACTCATGCGGGGGTCGTTCTAAAGGGTCCTTGTACAGAAGGGACTCTTGGGAATACATTTCCTTAACAGGCCATAGGAAACCTACAGTATGGCCATTTTGGGGACAGGTAGTGGGAACAACTACCATGTGACCATATTGCATGTGAGTTGAACCGGATGCTTTGAGTCTTTGTGAAGGGCTATACATTGATGAATGCTGATCCCCTGTTTGGGGTCTCATGGGTGAGTTTAGGGTTTGGGGTTTAGGGTTTAGGCTTTAGGGTTTAGGGTTTAGGGTTGAGGGTCGACCTTGGACCCTGACCTAAGATGAGAGAAGGATTCGCAGGTAATTTTGGGCCAGTGGACCGGGTTTAGGTTCTGGGGTTCAGAGTTCAGGCTGTAGGGTAACGCCTTGCCAGGTCTATATGACAACTCCCTGCCGCAGCGCGGACATCAAGTACCGCTTTCGAAGACTTAAAGAGTGCATGGAGGCTCCGCAAACGTTGTGGATGTGTAGTTTCCATACATGAGCTAAAAGGGTTTATTTCCGGGATTATGTAGGGCAGTCTTTTAGGGAATACTAAGGAAGATACTAGGAGTTTAGACTACAGCTCACATAACCTTTGCACAACGCTCATTTTACAAATCCGTCATAGGTAGCTGTCAGCTTTCATATCTGTATTTTCGAAGATGTACCCTCAACAATGAAACCCTAAACGCTATTAAACCGTTCAACCCTCAGAAACCGGATGAAGCCGTTAAATCCTGTGAAACATTACACCCAGAAATAACACCCCAATGCTTGAGTCCTGGGACCCTTATCGGTTTTCGGGCCCCTAAACCCAAGACTTCTGCCAACTTAAGCGGCTGAACCCCGAGATTTGTAATCTTTGGCGGCTCAAACGGATGGGTTTCAGGGCTGAGGGATTTAAACTCCAAAAGTACGTAGAGTACTAGTGTTTTCTGCTTCTCTTAGGGTTTTGTGCTATCCTTTGGAAGGTCTTTAGGTAGTGTTTCGGAATGCAGGGAACCTGATGAATTCTCACAGCATGGAGAGGTAGGAGATACATGTATGTTTTCTAGGGTTTAGGTTTAGAGTTTCGATTAGGGCTTAAATAAAGAGAATCCTTAACGTTGACCCTGACAAACAGCTTTCTATCACCTTTTATTTCCATCGTCACTAAGGCGCTAAAGGCGCCCCTTGTTTTGAGAAACCTTCAGACAGCAAGCTTGATCCTGGAAGTGAAAGAATCCCCAAGCTCCAATTTCTTTATAGGATTTTGGGTGTAAGGTTTAGGGTTAGAAGAAAGTGGGCCATTCAAACAGCAGAGAAGGCAAAGTAGAAACAATGTTGGCTTCAACATGCTAAAGCGACTTGAATCTGTTGAATTCCTGGGGTAATTACATCCGGCTACGATAGATCTCCCCTCACTTCAACATCCTGGCCCTAAAGCTTGAACTCTAAACCTTAAACTGTGAGTGAAGCCCCGCCTGCCTTCACTTAAGCCTAAACTGTACGATGAAATGCAGAATTTCAGCCATCACAAGCGCCTGATTTACAGACTTGTTTCGGGTAGTTTAGGGTTTAGGGTTCAGGGCCCAAAGTGAGTGTTATTCATGGACGTGACTACCCCCTGGACTTCATATAGCCCAGCTCCCTCAATAATCACACTATAGCCATAGCAACAACAGTAGGAAACTACTTGGCCCTAATTTCTTCCGCCCCTCAGCTTAAATACGGCCTCTAAGGTATGACGCCTCTAGTGAGGAATTTTGAGAAAGAGAGGTGAGGGGTTGTTTGACTTGAAGAGCCCCGGTAAGACGAGACGGAGACAGGAGGGACAGTTATAGCAGAAGTCATATCCAGTTTCACGTCAGCGCGGCCGACATTGCAGCAGCGTCACCGCGATCAAGTTGACACCGTTGTGTTATGTTCTGTGGGTTTGGTCCCATAAACCGTTTGCAAGAACGGAGTCTCCCAAAGGTCGCCAAGGCGTCCCGTTTACAAGAACTGAAAATTCCGTGGCCCATGCGGCCCGCAAAGATTTTGAAACCCATTCACCACTAATTACTCAAAGCCAGCACTTGCCCGCGACAAGCTGCAAAATCCATGGCAGTAGAGTCCACCTAAACCCCAAAAGTATGTAAAATAATAGCCCTAAACCCAGAATAATAGCCATAAAGGCCATTATTTTACATACTTTTAGGGTCTAGGCAGATGTCAATCAACTAGAGTCAGTGATATCTCTAAACCCTAAGTCGTGTCAATACCAACGGCACCAGTTAAAATGCATGACTATAAACCCAATACTTGCATAGCCTAAGAACAGCGCAAACTTTCAGGATTTCCGCAGATTTTTTTTGAATTTTCCAGAGTTCCCCCAATCTTTCAGCTGGGATTGCTCCCTCCCAAGCTTCACTGAAAGACAACTTGGGGCGTTGTTTTCTAATTGATCCAAATTGACGTCAGAAGCCAAGTGAAGAAATAAAGCCAGGATATTTCTGGGAAATCTTTACTGGAGCGATTTGATGGAGACTCCTCTTGATTTCACTTCTTGCCTCAGTGGGGAGCCAAGCATATAAAACGTATCTAGTAGGGAAAATGAAGTTTATGTGTTTTCAACGTGATACACAATAAGTTCTCGAAGTAGAATTAATGTATGTATATTTGAATATGTTCTATATCTCGGAAAAATGGTAATTGCAGAAATGTGCGTATGTAGGAGCCCTGTAGGAGTGAAATTGGGATAGCAGACCGACACTGCAATGACAACGATACTGATGTTATCCATTGCACGAAGTCGAAGACGGATTTGCAAAGTGCGTTCTTCTTTTCTTGCTCAAGCTGGCGCTTATAAGTCCTAAACTCTACCTAAACCCCAAAAGTATGTAAAATAATAGCCCTAAACCCAGAATAATAGCCATAAATGGCCATTATTTTACATACTTTTGGGGTCCAGGTAAACCCTAAACCCCTATTAACCCTTACAAACCCTACAAACACTAAACCCTAAGCCCTTATGGTTTGGGTAAGTATTCCCCATATGGGTACTTAGGACCCTTTGGGTAGATCACACAGAGCCCCTGGAGTCAGGTGGATTCGGCGACAGTTTTGCAGATTTTGGGACGGGAGCCTTGGATGGAAAGCTAGTGCTCCGAATATACCCTGGGGCTCCAGTTACCTAAATAACAGGTTACTGGGCTATGTAACTATAGGGTATATAGAACCCAGTTCCCATTATTTAGGTAACTGGGAGCCCTAGGGATACATCAGCTCCAAATTTGTGAATGATACCTATTTTGGGCCCTAACAACAATGGCTTAATAGATCGTGCCTACTTTGGGCATATTGGATCTCTGGGGAACGTGTTGTTCAGGGTAGCCTGAATTTTAACTCCTAAGCTCAAATCCAAACAAACTACGCTTTTGGGCTGATGCCTGTCTAAAGCACGTAGGCAAGCTTTAGGACTTTGGGAGCTACAAAGCAGGGGGTCCGAAAGATCTTTGAAGTTCCGGGTTTAGGGTTTCTTTTCATGGACTACGAGACCTGAACGAGGTCCCACTGGTAGAACTTTCAGTCTATGAAAAAATGCCGCCCCAAACCGTGCGGATCTCCCGTGCGTCTCCTGAATCCCCTTACTTGGACGGTCAGGGAGACTTAGTAAGTAGGTTAATAACCCCTATAACCCATATAGTAACCCCATTTATCCCCATTATTAACCTACTTACTAAGTCCCCCTGAATCCCCTTACACCCCACTACCAGCGGATCACCACAGCAGGCCTCCACGGTACCTACGTGTTGAAGCGCCAAATTTTTAAGACATGTTTGCCCCCAAACCTCATCTGCGGTCTCCAAAAGTCCGCCTGCCCAACTCTTAGGAATGTGGACTTTCCGGCCTCAACTCTCCTTCTTTTTAAACATTTATGCCCGAAATCTGAGCCCTCAACCCTAGGCTTGTGCATTAAACCCCAAAGCCTATTCGCTTCATTTTAAGCCCTATACCCGAAGCATCCCTGCAGCCCTCTTCCAAGGACGCCCCAATTTCACCTCTCATTCCCCAGGACTCCACGCCAATGTTTGTGGACCCTGACTTCATCCGACGGACCTGGAAAGCCATGGTTGAGGCGTTTGGATCATTACGGTCCCAAGCCAACGTTTAGGGTTTCAAGGTTTTAGGGTGTGGCCAGTTTTTCGGTCGAACCCGAAATCCCACACCTTGAACCCACCTGGGTGTATGATTTTTTTTGGGACGCCAGCAAAGTACCACATTGCATGGTCCGGGTGGTGTTTAAGGTGAGGGTCGAAGAGTGAACCGCTAAACACGGCTTATTGTATTCCTGACGAGAACCTTCCAACTGCACTGTTATGGCCGAATCAACAAAACTTCTCTGGTGATTCAAAACTTCATGGTTGCAAAAGGGCGGGCCCTTTGCTTTGGGAGCCTCCACATTTTCTCTCTGCTCCAACATGATGCTTACACTTGTTGCTGTTGATGCTTCACCCGGCTCCCTGACTGCCGCTGCTAGTACTACAACCGCTACTGCGACTGCTAGTGTTACTCGTAGCTATGATGCTGCTGCTGCTGCTGCTGCTGCTGCTGCTGCTGCTGCTGAGGCTGCTGAGGCTGCTGAGGCTGAGGAGAGGCAAAGAAAGTAGTTTCCCAAAATAACGGGACCCCAATACAGACCCCAAGACATGATAATCCTTATTATGGGGACCCCCAAAAGGTACTCCTATTTTTGGGAAACCCCCACAAGGAGGACTTGGAACCCCCTGCTGCCATGACTTAGCAGGTCACTGGTCGTGAGGATGCCCTCGAGAACATCGCCGACTCCTGAGCACCAATAATCATATCTAGGGTTCAGGATTGAGGGTTCAGGATTTAGGGTTTAGGATGTAGGGTTTAGGGTTCAGGGTTCAGGATTAGGTTTCAGGGTTTAGCTAGATGAAGTGGATGCGATCTTCTATCAGGGTGATATGTGTCATAGGGATTCCACAGGGACAAAAATGTCATATCCTCATCCGTGTTTTTACTATTATAGGCCGGGATCATACACGGCTCAACAACCAATAGTCGGGCTCAGACAAAATGAATCCGTACCCTATAGGCTGTCCTCCTCAGTTCTACAGTACCGACACTCCTCAATCCCCAAGCTTGTGTAATCGCTACGCCACATTTCATCATCCACCATGTCGGGCTTAAGATGCTGCTTGCCCAGAATTTGACCTGCATTAAAATTCAATACCCACCATATTGCACAAATTCTGTAATCATTCTCGAACATTTGCTATCTGCAGCGGTTGGAAAACCTCGACGCGTGAGTCGTACAGCGGAAATCCTGAACAACATGAACTCTCGGCCCCAAACGAGCTAAACGGCAAACACCTGAATTAAGCGCCAAATTCTAAACCCGACTTCCTACGCCCTAATCCTTGACCCCTGAATCCCGAAAATTTCAGGATGTGAGGAGTTGGAAGGCAACAGAGGCATGGATGATACAAGTAGCTCCAAGCTTATCCCTATTTTGGACCGATCCCTAAACGCCTAGTAGTTTACTTTCATTTGTTCCATTCCCTGATTCCCTACTAGCCATGAGCAAGTAAATCCTTAATCCTTATGCCCTACATCTCCCTAGAACCTGCAGCTTCCATCTAGTCATCCATGTTCTTCTCAAACTGATTTTCCATCATTCGTTCCTAAACTTCAAACCACACCCTTATTCTATAAGCCCTGAACCATCCTTACCCTAAGGGTCCAAGTACCTAATAATCATATACTTACCCAAAACCTCTCCTATAATTACTCTTACGCAAATCCCAAGTACTTAATTGTTGGGTACTTGGACCCTTAGGGTTACCCCAGGTTTTGAAGCATCCCGGTTCGCTGGTAACGCAGCCGCAGCCGCAGTCTCAGAGGGGGGATATCCAACATGGATGTTTTAGGTTTAGAGGGCTTACGTGGACCCCAAAAGTATGTAAAATAATGGCCTGTATGGCTGTTATTATGAGTTTAGGGCTATTATTTTACACATTTTTGGGGTCCAGGTATGGCTTAGGGCTTGGGATTCAGGGATAAGAGGGCTTGAGTTACGGTTTGGAGGACTTACGGCCAAGCAGATGTTCTTAACAAGGTTGATAATTTACGTGTGTTTTTTAGCGAGGGGGTGGGAGGGTGAGGGGGGGTTAGGGGTAAGCATGTTCAGGTTCCACTGGCTCTTTGTACATATATGTAGTGTACATACACCTAACAAGGGGTGGATGTAATGTCCTTAAGCCTGATCTGTAAACGGTACATCCATGACTTGGGGGGGAACATTAGTATCAATCACTGGGCGGCTATCCCATAACTCTTGCCAAATTAGTTGTTGTAAGGTTGAGGGGCAGCTGCTTTGTGCCATGGGCTTACTTGCTCAACAGCTGACAGTTGGGCGGGTGGGTCATGCACAGCAGCGGCCAGGCTTACTGTTGTTTTGGGGGGAGAGGGGGGGGTGAGTATAGATACTGGCTGTTGGCCTTTGGTTTTGTTGAATATTTCCCTTATTGCTCACATTAGGACATCATAGACTAAGTTTTCACAGGGTTCTAACAGCCAACCAAGAACAGTATCATAGGCGCGTTTTCACGGTACTCTTGTAGGAGTTCGCTCCCGCAATCCCGGTAAGTCCTAGACCCCAAATCAAACACGAAGGATGAAAGCGAACCGTTAGAGATTGGGGTTTAAGGTTTCGGGTTCCGGGTGTTATTTTTAGGGGTAGATATTCTGCAGAAAAAGCCAGCAAACTGTCAGGGTGCCAGCTAGCCCTCATGCTTCAACCAGTTGCCTGTCTGAACTCAGAGAGTATCTAGAACCTAGGAAGTCATTATAGGTCTCTGGGTCGGCTAAACCCAAGAGCCTAAACCCCTAAACCCTAAACCCCTAAAGCCCCAAACCTCTAAACCCTAAGCCCTAAGCAGAGCTTGCATTGCTGAGGAATGTCCCCGCCAAGATCAATGAGATCAAGACGGGTGCGGCTGCGACTTGGTGGCTGAGAGCGTAGAGGTTAGGGCTTAGGGTTTAGGGGTTTGGGGGTTTAGGGATTTGGGGTTTTGGGTTTAGGGGTTTGGGGGTTTGGGGTTTACTGGTTTAGGGTTTAGGGTTCTACCGGCTTTTTCTTGCCGTTAGTTGTGGTATGTTCACGCGCATTGTCTGTGTCTTGCACGTGATAGACGCTGCACATTGATACGAGGGGTTAAGCCTTGGTGGGTTACCAGGGTTATAGTTTCTCCAGGCCCAACAAATGATTTTGACTTTGATCACCTTCTATACTCCAAACTTTAATCCAACCTTCGGGCCCCAACCCTAAACTCTAAACCCCAAATAGCCCTAGACTTAAATAGTCCTAAACCCAAAACCCAAACCAACATCCGCCGAAGCTTTGTTCCAGCGCCTGGCAGGCTTTGGCTCTCTGAGCAAAGAGAGCATGTAAAGATAGGGTTTATAGAGAGATACATATATATATATATTGCGCCATAGTCAAAACTCCTTAAAGGGGATTTATACAGGGGATTAGATATGGGGACTACTATGGGGAAATTTTAAGTGAGTAGCATCTTATTTTTGGGATGCTATGGTACCCAATATAGAGTAAGATTATATCCTCCTTTTGGGGTATAGTATCTTATATAAGGAATATAATCTTACTAGGTTCAACCACCAAAAAAACGCTACTCAAGTAGAAGTTTAGACTATAGC
Organism: Symbiodinium pilosum; assembly: GCA_905231905.1. NCBI lineage: Eukaryota > Dinophyceae > Suessiales > Symbiodiniaceae > Symbiodinium > Symbiodinium pilosum. Next base: position 19,470 of record CAJNIZ010000004.1, on the reverse strand, counting down.
TCATATGGGTACCATATGATATTATAACCTACGAGTTATGCAGGGTTTAAGGGTTTAGGTGTGGTCCCAGCCATGGTCTTTCTCTTTGAGACCACCTGAATTACTATGGGGGCCCTGTAGACATGGAAACACCAAAAGGGACCACAACTTTTCATGTGAGCTACAGTCTAAACTCCTTAAAGGGGGTTATTTAGGGGATTATAAAGGGGAGTATCATAGGGGTTATTAAGGGGGATACTAGGCGTTTAGACTATGGCTCATGTAAAGACTAATCCCGGGGGGGGCTTTTCGTACAGGCTTCAATTCTTGCCCTCAACTCCTAATCCTCAAGCCCCAAGGATTAAACTGCTTGTGTGTGCGTGAGGCACATTTACTTTCCAGGTACCTGGACCCTTTGGAAACAGCAGCAACACAAATTATAAAGACAATAGTGACACTTGTCACACTCATTATAGTCGTGTAACACTAGAGCTTTATGTAGTAGCAACTACAATGCTAGCAGCAACACGAGCAATAGGAATTACGATATGACATTTTCTCATAGAAATACTGCCACTGTCCATATTCATAAACCCTTAACCCTAAACCCTAAACCCACACCCCACACCAAGACGAGGTTATTGGTGCTTTTGCGGATGTGGGCAAGTCCTTGCAGGGGATGCGGGGAGCTGAGATTCAAGCGGCTGAAGAAGAAATAGGCTTAAACCCTAAACCCTAATGTTTGCAGATGTTCCCGTTCAGGGCTCTCACTATTGAGGGTTTAGGATTGATGGGTTAAGGTTTAGGTGTGTTCAACACAGCTTGCCTGTTTATACTAAGAGGCTTTTAACTCTAACACCCAAGCGCCTCTAACACCCAAGCGCAGGAACCAACAAGAGTCATAAGTTTCAGGGTCCCTGGGTTCCTATTGTCCACAAGTAAGACGTCAAAGGCCTAGTCTCTAGTAGATGGGAGCTTGAGGGGTGCGATCCTGTGTAGAATCGTTCACGTGATTTAGGGTTTTAGGGTTTAGGGTTTAGGATTTAATGTTTAGGATTTAGGGTTCAGGGCCTAGTATTTAGGATGCAGGGTTTAGGATGCAGAGTTTAGGGTTTAGCATTTAGGGTTCAGGGCTTTGGGTTTAGGGTTTTAAGGTTTATTTGTTTAGGGTTTTAGGGTTTATGATTCAGCGTTTTCGGGTTTATGGGTATAGGGCCTCCTGAAGACTGAGGAGTGGATCCTCTCTAGAGGTCTAAGTTTGTGCTTGTCAACATTAAGCTTTAGCTCTAGCCTAAACCTTCAACCCTCAACCCTAGAACCTGATCTGGGTTGCTGTTAAGGAGCGTAAATTAAATTACCATAGCAAACACCCATGTTGTGGTCGCTTAAGCTAAGTTCCTAAAATGCCGGAGCGCCTAACAAAAACAGTAATGTAGGGCTTTGGCCTCAAGGTTGTAGGAAACCCGAAGCCCGTTCAACCCCAAACTTGATCTATGCGCCATGCTGAGGCTAAGATACTTAGGACAAAGCTGTTTCCTACTGAAAGGATGCGGTTTAGGGTTGAAGGTGTATGGTTTTATTTTTTAGTGATTTAGTTGTAGGTCGCCGGTTAAAGGCGCTTATTCAGTGGGTCTTTAAAGGCTTTTAATGCATGGAAATGCAGCTCAATGCCTCTTCGCAACGCCTTGAGCGGGCAGTGGATGTTACACGTCGCATTTGTTGGCAAGACTTGCGCAAACCTTCAGCCCAGACCCTAAGTCCTACAACCTTAAACCACAAGCCCCACAAGCCCCAAACCTAAATTCGACATCCCCGACCGCCAGCCTTCGACTTGGCCTTTGGGGCTCCAAGTCTATAAGGGAGTGTCCTCAAATCAGGGTCCGCGTTTAGGTTATTCCTTGTTAAACTCAGCAAGCTTAGGGTCTAGGGTTTAGGGCTAAGGGTTTAGGGTCTAGGGTCTAGAGTAGAGTCTCGGGAGAGCCAGTGGAATCTCAGCGTCAGAGCGATGCTTTTGGCGCACACGAAGTGCTTCATATTTACTGAGATGACCGGGCAAAATCACCTTGGATTATCCTACTAAGGCTTAGTAGGGACGTATATCATATAGGGAGTACGTACCGGACTATATAGGGATTGTATTCCTTCTTTTCCTGCTAACCACGAGTAAATTTACTGCGGTATCCGGGCAAATCACCCTGGAGTATGCAGTTGCAGAGATCACCGGGGGGGCGACAGAGGAGAGAAGCCGCGATCCGTACTTCACCGTACTTCTTCTACGTACCGTCAACCTCCCAGACCTAACCTCTAAACCTGAATACGATGATGATGGAATTGACAAGCCCCGCGGTACCTGCACACTTAGGACACTCGGGAAATCAAGAACTATCGGGACACCTGCAAGGGGCATGTGTTTCACTCGGGACAACTGGGACACTGTGGAAAACTGGTCGCCGCCCACCACAGGGCGGTGGGCATGGCATGGGTTGAAGGGTTACAGAGCGGGATTCGGCCCTGAAAAAATATGGTTCCAAATGCCCTGACGCCGGACGCCCCAGCAAAGTAACCCAGGCTTTTGAATAAATCCCTGTCTAGGGATCCAAACAGCCCGATGCAGGTGAAATTTACAGACTTTAGGGCCCAGTGTAGGTACTAGATGTATACTTGGATTGCTAGGGTTTGAATAAATCCCTAGGTCAAGCCTCCTGCCCCAGACAAACGGATGCTCAGGTTCAGATGAGAACAGCTGGCAACTTTTGAGCGTTTTGCCAGATTTTAAGGTTCAGAAACGGATGCCGCGTAGGAGAAGGCACACAAACCTGCAGCTGCATTAGCTGGCCGACCTCTGGCCTAATTGTTTCGGATATGAGGCCCAGAAACAGATGTAAGGGGTTGTCGGAATCCTACCATACGATCCCTCTGACCAGGACAATCATTGAAGTGCCCCCCTCTTGGCGTGCCATGTTCAGACTTCATTAGGATTTAGGAAAGGGAACCTTGGTTCTTACCAGTACACAAGCAAGCCTGAGCTACTGCGTGTGCCCCAATTTAAGGTCCTCTGGCAAGTTGCATTCTTCGAACAAATGCATACCCTTGGAAACCGCGGAGGGACAATTAGTTTGTGCAGGGATGACAGGGTCATATTACAGGAAACCTGTTTTTCTACGTCAGTCTATACCATATGTTTCTTAAAGTGTCTAGATTTCGCTACCTACCACAGGGACCGCAACTTCGGACGCCTCCATGTGTTGCTGCTATCATAGTGCTCAATTCCGCTTAAGCTGCTCTAGAAGACCTAAACTGTTTCCATTTTCTTTTCCATAATCCTCAGATTACCTCATATCCCAATATTATCAAAATACTATCCCAATATTATCCCAATATTCTAAACTGTAGAGTTGCCGAGTTTTGTTGTAGTGCAGCTGCAGTTGCCTTCAGGGCCCACCAGGGGCCACGCATGATGGGCTCAATGTCGGCCAGCAAGTTCCAAGCATTGCCAGGGATTTAGTTTGCTTTGTTTACTGAGTCATTCTTGAGAGTGTTCTGCACCCAAACAAGTGAATCAGACGTCCTACTTTAATCATCTTCAAATAGGCAACAACTGTAGGCTTTGCGTCTGTGTTATCAACCCTAAATTCTAAACCATATATATATATATATATAGAAATATATGTAGATAGATCGATAGATATAGATAGATAGATAGATGGATATATGGATGGCCATACAGATAGAGACAGAGCGAGAGAGAGAGAGAGAGAGAGAGAGAGAGAGCGAGAGACAGAGAGAGAGAGAGAGAGAGATATATATATATGTATATTTATCTTTATGTCAATAACACCTCTAAAGGCTTAAGGAACGTGATTGCTGGCCACTTCTCCGCCGATCTGCTGATTGTTCATGCGACTCGAGGCTCTTGGGTCTGCCACAAAGAGGATTTAGGGCTTAGCAATTAGGATTCAGGGTTTAGGGTGCAGCATCTAGGATTTAGGGTTTAGGGTTCAGGGCTTGGAATTTATTGTCTATAGGGTCTGTCCAAAAAGGGTAGGAAGGGTTGCGCAGGAGCAGCTCTGGATTACCCCAGGCGCAGAAGTTCCTTTTAACGCCGTTGGCTTATGCTCCTTTACAGATAGTCGCTATTCAGGGGCTTAGGGTTTAGGGCATACGGCAGAAGCCGTTCCTGATTGAATTGTTTTGGCCAAGTCGTCTCGCAAGCGGGCAGTGGGACCAAAGAAGGTGCCTGAGGGCTGAATACAGGCCCCTAAATGATGCTCTACGGTTGTAGGATTGTAGGGGCTTTGGAAGATTGAACAGAAGTTATAGTGGAAAGTGCAATTGAGACTGGGACTTCTGGGGGCTTATAGCGATTGTATTCTAGGGAAGCCTGGATACATCAGGTCCCAGATTTCGTGTAAAGTTCTCGCATAGCGCACCTCGAATAGACCTGAATATGAGGTTGACAATTAATTGGACCCCAAAAGTATGTAACATAATGGTCTTTATGGCTATTATTAGGGGTTTAGGGCTGTTATTTTACATACTTTTAAGGTTTGGGTAGGTTTTTCTCAGGGTCCTCAGAGGCGCTCATTGATACGCAGCTCCCTCCTAAACCCTAAACCCCTAAACCCCTAAACCTCTAAACCCTAAACCCTAAACCCTTATGGGTGGTTGTCAAAATTATGGTCCTTTTTTTGGGTACCCTAAATATTAGGTGCCGTACTAAAATAGGGATCCAAAAAGGGGCCATAATTTTGACAACCACCCCTATTCAAACCCTAAACCCAGGGTTCAGGTCCTTGCAAGATGCCATGCTTGTAGCAGACCTTTGACCTTGGCGCCACGGCGCCAATTTTTAAGCCAACTCTGCCGTCAGAGGCATGTCCAGCCTCAAGTATCCGTGCCGGAGATAGAGCTTCAGCATTTTTATGGGCGGTTCCTAAATGAGAGAGCCCTTGGTGGCGGTTCCCATCATACTAAGGCGTTATAGTTCATAGGGTTGTAATAGTGACTATCCCTTAACCCTAAACCGCGTTGTTTAGGGTTTAGGGATAAAGGTAACTTTATCCGTCTCCTGACATTCCCATTATACCTTGGGTCATTGCCCCTTACAGTAACTGTCCTTAAAGGGATTTATGAAAGGGCTGTTATAACTCCTATTACCCATTGTGGTAACAGGTACTGTAAGGGGGAATGACCCAGCCGAAACCATGAAAACGCTTAAGCCTTAAACCCTAAACCCTAAACCCCTAAACCCTAAACCCTAAACCCGAACCCCAAATCCCAACTCCGAGCCTCAACCCCTAAATCCTAAACCCCTTCACATGAGCTATAGTCTAAACTCCTTAAAGGGGGTTATATAGGGGATTATATATGGGATTATTATAGGGGTTATTAAGCGGGATACTAGGAGTTTAGACTATAGCTTGCATATTTCGCACTATTTCATGGTTTGCGCTCCACCTAAGCTCGAGGTGTCAAGATCTGGAAAGTGGGGGCTCTGGGCCTGCCGTGTACAAGATCCTGAAGTCAGGATTTAGGGTTCAGGGTTCAAGGTTTAGGGCTTAGGGCGCCCAACGTTACAGTGAAGTAGTACCTACACCATCACAGCAGGAAAATCGACAGCAACAGTGAAAGGTTGACAGTTGCAACTGGCCGCGGTCAGGAACGGGCAACCCGATCCCAACGTCCAATCCATTCGGGTTTAGGGTTCTATTAGTTGCCTATTTTTCGGAAATCCTAAGCCCTTTGAAGCCCTCAACCCTAAAACCATAAGCCGTTGGGCAATCCGGGCACTTGATTACTTGGAGCTTCTTGGACAACCGCGTCTTATCCGCCGCAATGAGAAAACATGCACAGGGGCTTCGGGTCTAAGCCTCAGTCTTCAAAGTTGGGAAGCATGGGGCTAGGGTTTAGGCTTTACGGTTTAGAGTTTGTGGGTTTAGGGCTTATACCCTAAATCCTAAACCATAAACCCCTAAGTTTAGGGTTCAGGCCCTTTTGGCTCCATCATCTCAATGTTGAACAAGGCGTCTGGGCTTCGTAGGAGTTGATGTGAGGCTAGGCAGGGTGGGCGAAAGCAGCTGTGATTCCAGCTCACATTCCCTAGCGCTCTAACTCTGTTAATAGCACCTACCCTAAACACTAAACCCCAAGAACACCTACCCAATACCCAAAACCCAATGATACCTACCCTCAACCCTAAACCCCAATAACACCTACCCTCAACCCTGAACCCTAATAATAACACCTGCCCTAAACCTTAACCTTCAACCCTAAAGTGCAAATAGTACCTTCATGAAGCCGGGGGATCTCCTTGGGGTTTAGGGTTTAGGATTTAGGGTTTAGGATTTAGGATTTAGGGTTTAGGATTTAGGGTTTAGGGTTTAGGATTTAGGGTTTCGGGTTTAGGGTTTATGGTTGGAGGAAGCCTTCCTTTGATCACGTAGTGAAGTTACAATAGACCTGACGGTCCAAAAGCCCAAATATGACATTCCCCCTTAAGTAGATTTGATATGGCTTAGGGTACATTATAACAAGATCCCCATATACCCTATATTCTATCTACTTCACGGGACTATATTCCTCCATATGAAGCATTCACACCTCAGTATTCGGGATCGGGTAATGCAGCTTAAGCTTTCTGTTGTGAACGATTCGGGGGGATTTCCTTCACGCAGTTTGGCAGGAGCCCTGTTGTTTTGTGCCTTGTACGGCTTCAAGGCTGCTACACTAGGGGTCAATCGTGCTTTAGGGCCCAAATACTACAATATGAATGGTATTTGGGCCCTAAGACCCTATTATTTGGGTCCTTAGACCCTTAGGGCTATAAGGTTCCCCACTGTATTCTTCGAAATACTGAGATTCCTATCATAACCCGCTGCAAACTTTGGCAGGCCTCAATGCCTACACCCTGAACCCTAAATCCCATACAACCCCTACAGATATAACCTGTGCATTATGCCTTTCCCTACTTGGGAAACCAAATTTTCGGAAGAGTCGCGCGTGTTGAGGGCAGTTGTGTTGGGGATCCGGATCGGGATGAATCTGGGCTTCCGGGTTCATAGGGTCTGGTACTTTGAAGGCTTCTCTTTAGCCTTGGGTAACCCAGTCTACAAATCATACAGACGTTGGGCCCTAAAGTCTATTTTTCTAGGCATCCATGTATGTAGATAATGCTTACATTGGGCCCCAAGGTCTGTAAATATTATGGGTCTAGGGTTTAGGTTTAGGGTGTAGGAATATTACCTACATTGAGCTATTTGGACTCCTTGGGTCTTTCATGATCGATCTTGTTCTTCGGACTGTTTGTGTGCCCGAAGTATACCTGTCCTTGCGGCGTTCTTTGCGCCGTATGAGCTACGGACTAAAGATAGCCTGGGGGAGCTACACGGGGATGTATAGGCGTTTTAGGGAACATCTGTAAGGAATATGCTATATCCATAGTCCAGGGCTCATATGTGTGCAGGAGTACTTCACGGCATCCCTGATGTCCAGTGTAAGCCCTGAATATCCAAGCCCTATCTCTGCTGTGTTGACTGAGGCCTACTTATCACTGGCCCCATCATGCCGGAAATCCTGAACATATGGACGCTTCTCCAAATCAGCAAATCAGGGGTCCATAGTTGGGGGTATCATATTTTGGGGTCTGTTCCCCCCCCCCACCTGGAAATTACCCTATTCCTACTCAATCTTCTACCTAAACATGCCCTTAATCCCAGACCACTATGGGCTATTAGACCCTAAAATTCCCTATTAGGACCCTATTATGGGTAGATTCAGGTACCCTTAAGGTCTAATAGCCCTTAATCCGCAATGTCTACTTTAGGCCTTCAGGCTCAAAGGAAGCAAAGGGGGACCTGGGCGGAAGCGACGCGCGCAGCCACCGCCAGACCCATGGCGGCCGGGAACTCAGAAAAGTGCAGGGCCCGTTCTATTGACCTATAAGCCCTAAACCCTAAACCCTAAACACCCTAAACACCCTAAACCCTAAACACCCTGAACCCTAAACATCCTAAACCCTAAACCCTAAACCCTAAACATCCTAAACCCTAAACACCCTAAACCCTAAACCCTTAACATCAAACATCCTAGACCCTAAACACCCTAAACCCTTGCTTTGGGCGTTTAGGGATTTGCAGCCTTGAGTTGAGGCTTTTGGGGGGGAGGAAGCCCTTAGCATTGAGTGGAGGTCCTGTTGGCTTCGGGGTTGAAGGAGGGCTTGAGGGTTTAGAGTTTAGTGTTTAGGTTTTATTGCCATTACTTAGGGTTTGGAGGTGTCATTTTGGTTTTGAACTTTTAAGATTTTTGAAATTAAGGAAACTTGGGTCCCCTAAGTAATGGCAAGTTTATGTGGGCTTGAGAGTTTTGGGTTTAGGGTCCCTAAACCTTAAACCTGGAGGGAGGGAGGGAGATGATAAGGGAGGGAAGAACCCCGCTTGCACAGGTGCTTGATCGATTTCTGAACCCTAAGCCATGACCCTCGTCGTACCCTTAGATAGGGGTATATGGTTCCTCTTAAGTAGATAGAACATGGCATTGGGTATATTACACAAGATGTTTATATAATACATATTTCATATTCTATCTACTTCAGGGGGACTATAGATGGTCTTTTGGCTTTTGGGGTGTCATTGAGGGTAGAAGGAGGGTCTAGGAACTACAAACCCTATATAGGATCTTACAAGAAATTTCCGAAGGGTCTGAGGAAAGGGGGGTTTAGGGTTTAGGGGTCCCCTACAAAGCCAGGGCCTCAAGGTCTTCGGGATACATAGGGATTTGGGTTTAGGGTGGGAATAGAGCAGTAAAAAGGAAAATGGAAACAATGAAAATACGGAAAAGTGACCTGAACAACTGATGTTGTATAGGGGTTTACAAGTAGTATGATTCCAGAAACCTTCTACAATCACGGCATAGGGTAACGCAAAAAGGCCTCAACATGATGCTCATACGTTTTTGTGCTTCCCAAATCCTCTAAGTTGAGCCGTGTAGGGTTACGTTAAAAGTAAGCGCAGCATGCACGATGCTGTCTGTTGATCCGGATCACAGGGTCAGGATTTAGGGATCAGCCCTTAGGGAAAACCCGAAACCCTAAAAACGGTGTTTGTGGAGTCGCTTGGTGAAACCCCGATCAGATCTGGGTTTAGGGAGCTGATTGACAGTAATCTCAGATATGTCTATCCTTTGAAATCCTTACCAGCTGAAGTTGTAATTTTTGCGACCAGGGTGCCAAGCAAATTCGAGATCATTGATTCACAGGACCCCCTAAACCTGAAACCTTACACCTCAAACCTTAAATCTTAAACCGTAAAGCCAAGACCTTAAACCGCTTTGTTGAGAAACTCCTCACGTGACGCATCCCACACAGTAAAGGCATTTTAATGGGAACCCCAAACAGGTAGCAGGAATATAATAGGAATGTACCTACCAAGGTCCTTGTATTCCATTATATTCCTACTATACTCCTGTAGTAGTTTCCATTGTCTTTTCCATTACCCCTGAAAAGCCCCTATAATCTCTATATAACACCTATATTCCTACCTATATTCTTGGGGTTCCCTGTCTGGATTTCCCGTTAAAGTGCCTTTACACAGTGCGAGGCTCCTTCCACCTCTTGGGCGCAGCCAGGTCGACGAGGTGTCCAGAATCGAGTGGTCAGGGAATAGGGTTTGAGGTTCAGGGTTTAGGGCTAGGGTTTCAGGTTTAGGGTTTAAGGTTTAGGGCTCAAGGTTTAGGGTTTACGGTTTAAGGTTCAGGGTTTTGGGTTTAAGGTTTCAGGTTTAGGGTTTAAGGTTCAGGGCCCATGGTTTAAGGTTTACGGTTCAGGGTTCAGGGTTTAGGGGGTCCTCTGAATCACTGACCTGGTCCCCATGGTTATGCACGTGTATATCTACATGTGGGGGCTGCAAAAAAAGACCCCGAAGTTTGGGAACCCACATACGGGACTGCGGCAGGTTGTTCTGTGCTCACAGGTCGTAGCAGGTTGGATAAGGCGAGAACCGAGTGGTGATGATTTTGACCCTAAGGGTCCAAGGACCCAAATAATAGTCTTTTAGGGCCCAAATACTACAATATGCATGGGATTTGGTTTGGGCCCTAAAGCCCTGTTATTTGGGTCCTTGGACCCTTAGGGTGATTTTATCATAGTAAGATTATATTTAAATCCCCCAAAGGTGCTCTTTCTCAGTGTGAACGAACTGTGCGAAGCTTAATAAGGCTCAATTGAATTCAGGTGGAGGGCTCTTGGGATGGATAGCATTGTAACCCCTAACATAGGCCGCTGTGTCAAACATAGAGCCGTGTAAACCATAGGAGGTTAACGTGTGTTGTCTTGTGTTATTAGGGAAATGAGCCACAACCGTTAATCTCCNNAAGGAACTAGTCTTCGGGCGGCCATGGCTTAAAATTTCATGCAAACCCTGTGTACTGATAGGAGAAACCCAACACCAATACCCTTAACAGATTCTGTTTACCGATAGGGAAGCCCAACACCGATATACCCCCTAAGATGCGGCCGCTTCTCGGGATAAGCATTTTGGCGCGAGCTCAAATGTGAATATTGCTAGAACTTGCCCCCCTAAAGCCTAAACCCTAGACTCTGTTTGGGGAGTCTAAGATTCCCTTGGGATTGGTTCAGGGAGCCGTAATATTCGATGCATACCCTACCGCTTCCCGTTGTTTGGCCCCAGCTGGTTCCGACAAAGATGCATTTGGCTCACACCATACATACGTAGATGAAACTTTTAATTGGATACTCGGACATCAATCGGGCCTAACTTTAGTCTACTGTTCAATACCCTAACTGTCACCAGTTGCTTCCCCTGAGGCGCTCCACGTACCGTGCGAGGTTACGTGATGGCGTCTTGAGAGTGACTGGGTATTCTTGATCGACTTGGATCACCCTTAGAAACAGCCCAAAAGGTCGTTATTCTACATACTTTTGGGGTTCGGATTGTCCCCTTGGCGCCTCAGCCCTAAGCCTGAACCCTTAAACGCTGAACACTAAATCTGTAACCGTGGACCCCAAACTCTCAACCCTAAACGCCAAATGCTAGACCAACCCTGAACCCTATGCATGCCCTTGCCAACCCTAAACCCCTAAACCCCCAAACCCTAAACCCTAAACCCCTAAACCCCCAAACCCCCACTCCCTAAACCCTAAACCCCTAAACCCCCACTCCCTAAACCCTAAACCCCTAAACCCCCACTCCCCTAATCCCCAAAACCCCCAAAACCCCTAAACCCCACCACCAGTTCATGCTGCAGGCGCTGCTGCTTGCGCTCTGGCCTGCGGTGCTGCAGGCCTCGGGATTCTTGCGGCATTTTGGTTTTAGGGTTTAGGGTTTAGGGTTTGTGTAAGGTTTATAGTTCTTTTTTTGGGGGGTGGAGAATAGAAAAAAAAATGGAAACTATAGGGATTATAGGGGTTATTTAGGGATTAATTATGGGCTATATTGGGGTTATATGGGGATAATGGAAAAGAAGATGGAAACTACGATCTAGGGTTTAGGGTTTGGGGTATATAGATAGAATATGGGGTTCTTTTGCGTATAGGTTTGGGGTTCAGGGTTCAGGGTTAGGTTTTTTTTGGGGGGTTAAGGTTTGGGGTTTAGGGTTTGGGGTATGGGGTTCAGGGTTAGGCTTTTGGGTTGGGGTTTAGAGTTAGGGGTTCAGGGTTTAGGGCTAGGGGGTTCAAAGGGTCTGGATAGAGGGTTTACAGGGGTTAGGGTTTCGGGTTTGGGGCTGACGGTTTAGGATTTGGAGTTCAGTGTTCAGGGTTTCAGGGTTTGAGGGTTTGACGTTTAGGGTTGGGAGGAGTTCCCAAACCTTCCACCATAGAATCCGTGACAGGGGCCCACCAGGATCCTTGCTGTTACCCTTATACACTCCCGGAAACTAACATGGAAACCCAAAAAGGGCCCTATAAAGACTATAGTCCTTCTAAAAGGGTACTACATGGGTTTCCATGTTAGTCTGGGGAGTGTATATACATCCTTAGACAGTTGTTAGGGATGCTACGTGCAAGGATTTGTAGCTGCATTCGGGGGGTTGGCAATTGGCATTGAGGGGCCTAGGTTCGCCCCAGTTAACTTAGGCTCCTATAGTGAATGCTACCCTAACCCTACGCAAGAAGCCCTAAACCGTGCTTGTTTTTCAGACCTCCTGGATCGAGGGTCAAGATAGACCCGACGGGTCTAAGGATTCACACCGTAAGGTTTTGGGGTTTAGGGTCGACCCACAATCTTGATATTTGACTCCTCAGATGCGTGGGCCTTAGGGAGACAAATTGTACCTCAGCCCTACCGAAGCGGATGTAGGCAGGTCTTGGAAAAGATATGGTAGTTTCCCTAAATAGGGTGACCCCAACATAGACCCCAAACTACTAAGTCCTTATTATTGAGATCCCCAAAAGGGTAGCCCAAATTGTTGGGAAAACCCTAAACCCTAATCCCTAAACACTAAACCCTACATACATCCCCAACTTTGGGAAACCCATATTTAAGGACAAGGGAGGTGGGTACGATGTCTTACACGCTCCATTTTCTCGACGGCGAGGCTTTGAACGTCCGGCGAAGTTTGGACGCCCTGAACATTGAAGTTTAAAGGGATTTGAAGGGGAACCCCAAACAGGGAACCCCAAGAATATAGTAGGAATATAATGGAATATAAGGACCCTGGTAGGTATAGTCTTAATATATTCCCAATACATTTTTGTGGTTCCCTCTTTTGGGGTTCCCATTGAAGTCCTTTAAACATTATACACCCAATAACCGGGGCCGAGGCTGAGCGCTGCATCTTGGGTGATGTGATGCGGCTTGCATGTGGGAAGTGGTAAGGGAAGAGTTCAAGCCTAAGTGTTTATAATCAAGTTTGAGCTAGTAGGGTCTGGAACTTGAATTTGTATCCTCCCACTGCCCTCTTTTTAGGCTTGAGTCCCCCATGTTAGGGGCCACATAACCCCAATAAAGGCTACTAGGAGGGTCCTGAAATACCGAAAATGCGGTAAAGTCGTGCTTAGTGCAACTTTGGGCCCTCGGCGCTTGCGTAAACCCAAGGGTCTAAACCCTAAACCCCTAAACCCCTAAAACCCTAAACCCTAAAGCCAAAACCCAAAGGTCAAGAGTTCTGGGGTTGCACCTCTTAGGTCGCACCCTTTAATAGATTTTTCGCGAAAGAACCCTTATATGAGCTATAGTCTACACTCCTAGTATCCCCTTAAATCCCCTTAATAACCCCTATAGTAGTCCCCTATATAATCCCTATATAACCCCCTTTAAGGAGTTTAGACTATAGCTCATATGAACCGAAGTAGTCCCCCAAGATTCCTTCATTCTTCAGTGTACAAACCTGTGGAATTTTAGGCTTAGGGTGCGCAACTATGAAACCCATGATGCTGCCAGAGCCATGTGCCGAACCCATGCTGGCGCAGGACTTACCTTCACCCTGGCCCCGGGAACCGTTTCGCAGGCCAGCATTGTAGCGACAGGTGTGAGGGAAGTCGTGTGGCCTATTATGGAAGTTTTCGGTGGATTCTAAAGTATGACGCGTATGGCATTCTTGTATATGGTCGCACGAAAGAAGAATATGCCTCTTTGGGATGTAAAGTCTCAGCTGTAAGATTTGTCAGGTTTGTGGCTGGACAGGTGTACTTGAGTCTGTTGACAATTAATAAACTTCGCAACAGCTTGCGAAACATGACTGCCAGAAAGGGGATCTTGCTATGTAGCTGGTAGCTTGTGTGCTCACGGATTGTTAGGCTTCACACGCTCTGAGTGGAGCTACAATCCGCCAAACGAAGCTGTAGATTCCAGCATCTAGCCATTCTAAAGCCTGTACACAATTGAAATCTAGAGTCTAGTTTTTCTTGTGTGCACATGTTAGAATGGCTAGATGCTGAGATGTATCTTCAATGATACCTTTCCGGTGTTTGTTAAACCTTTTGCCTCCTGAAAAATTCCCGCCCAATAATAAGAGGCCCCAAAGCCCTAGAACAAAACTGATGGCATTATACTGGTGGATTCATGATAACGGGGTGGGAAGGGCATTATTGGGCGAGGGGATGATTCTAAAAAAACACTGAGTGGCTGGCTATCCTTGCATGAAGTCCCAACAGCAGATGGAGGTTCAGGTAACGTCCAATCACGCGTCCAACCCCTATAAAAGTTTTGGGGTTAATGAAATTTTCAGGGTTTGGGGGCCGAAGCTCTGCAGTAACACGGTTTGACCCCCAAACCCTCTGGATCCAAGTGTTTTCCCAACTAGCGTAGGATTTGGCCCCGAAGGGTTTCCCATTTCGAGATGGTCCCAATGTGGACGTGCTTCAGGCTATGAAAGTATTGTAGCATAGCCTAACCAAGCGCAAAGCGGCAAGGACGTCTTTCTACCAAGAGAGGTTTGATTGTACATACGGGATGTACTACTGTGGGTTTCACACCCGATTCACGCCAGGACTTGCGGCCCTTGGCTGGAGTGCATGGCACTTGGACAAAACGGTACAATCCCTTAGCAGGCTCTTCTGCCCCACAGCCCCTCGCACACAGGGTTCTTGAGCACTTAAGCCACAACAACCCGAAACATTTGAACCTCAAAACAGCAACGCTCTGTCCACACCAGTTTCATGCACTTGAACAAATCCTGAATGGTTATGGCTTTAGGATTTAAGCTCAAGATTTGCAAGGCGAATCAACCGGCGACCCGCGCCGTGCCGGGTGCAACGGAGCCTTTCCAGGCGCACGCCAGCGTCTAGGGTCTAGGGCTAAGGGTTTGGGGATAGGATCATAAGGAGGCTACACGGGCCTCACGGAAGGGGCCTCATACGCATTTCCTTGATAGATTCCCATAAGCAGGAAACTTCCCAGGTAGGGGACGAGTTCAAGGCTTAGAGCTCGGGGATTTATTGTTTAGGGACTAGCTTCTCTCAAGGTTCCAAGTACTGTAATCTGAATGGCTTAGAATTCTACGCTGTACTGTACTTCGACCCTTACAGGAAGCGGTCCAGGAAGGGCCTTTAATCTTTCAAAGGGTACCGTGGCATGTTAGGTCAGAACTAGTTGGTGGCGGGCGCGATAGTCGCCCTGTGTTTTTGCAGGTTTTTAAACCTGTTGCAGGTTGTTTTCAGGTGTTGTTCGGCTGAGGCGGGGGTGGGGGGTGGGGGGTGGAGAAGAACGTCATTCATATTGCGTCCACGCCCAAAACACTGGTATTTGCAGTGTTTTCGCCTCTTCGTACCACACACTGCGCAAAGGATGCGGAACAAGACACGTTGTCGCAAGCGTCCATGCCTTTCGCGACCATGCCCAAAGCACTGGTATTTACAGTATTTTCGCCTCGTTGTACAACATACTGCGCAAGGATGTGGAACAAGGAAAGCTGTCACAAGCGTCCATGCCTTTGGCAACCATGCCCAAAACGCTGGTATTTATAGCGTTTTTTGTTTCTCTACGTCTTGCGGGTTGCGCACTCCGGGTTAGCACACTCAATCTCAGAAACTGAAACGCAGAGTAACAAAGAGTAAAATCTTGTCCTGACTGCAATAGTTTCTTGGACGTCCAACTACCCTGTTTTTCCTCCAAATCGCGCTCAAACCTAGGTTTCGTGCCACTTTTACGCATAGAAGGCCACAGGGCGACCTCTGCGCCCGCACCCAACTAGTTACCCACGAGACTTACAGGTTGCTGAACCCTACCCCGCCCCGAATATGAAATCGCACGAAGGACACTATTTCAACTAGTG
Organism: Symbiodinium pilosum; assembly: GCA_905231905.1. NCBI lineage: Eukaryota > Dinophyceae > Suessiales > Symbiodiniaceae > Symbiodinium > Symbiodinium pilosum. The sequence goes on along the minus strand of CAJNIZ010000004.1, from coordinate 3,765 downwards.
GCTTATGGGGTACCATTGTAAAATCAGGCAGTGTGCAAGCCCCAAACTTCCCAAGCCCCAACCTCAACCCTTAACCCCAAACCGAACCCGACAAAAAAGGACGCCAGACGCCTTGTGATTTTGGGATAGGGTTAAGGCTTTATAAGCCCTCAGGGTTTAGGCTTACCTAGGGGCGATTAAGGCCGTATATATATATATATACATATATATATATATACACTCTATTTTCTCCAATAAGAATCCATGCCCAATACTGTTGTGGGTAATACTGACTGTAGCTCACATATCCATATCCAACTCCTACATAACCCCCACAGAACCATCATATGACCCCCTTTCCCTAAACGCTCTACCCAAAACCCTATATAAACTCCAGACCCGAAAGCTTCAAGCCTAAACCCGTCCAGGGCTTCAGCGCCACTGCGGGTCCTATAGCCTGTGGTTTGGTTGGCGGGGGCCTCGCGGGGCCTGCGAGGGTTGGGTTTAGGGTTCAGGGTGTAGAATTTATGGTCTAGGGTTTATAGTTAAGGGCTGCCAGAACTACCAACATCACGGTCCAATACTCCTTGTATGATTGAAGTGTAGGGTTCAAAAGACCTCAAAGTAGCAACGAACCCAGGATCCTGCGTTGCAGGGATAATTTTACAAATACATCGGGTTTAGACTTTAGGGCTCGAAATTTTCTGAAAAAGGGGTGTGCTTGCAGGCTCATGGGTAGAGAATAAGGCTAAATGTATCCTGGCTAAGGTTTTGAACTGCACTTCTCCTACTTCGCCTGAAGTGCAAATCCTGAAGCCCTGATCATCCTAATGCCTAAACCCCGACCACCCCGCACCCTGAACCCTAGCACGTTCAAGCTCTAGAACCTTGAGCCCTCAAGCCGAGACGCCCCCAAAACCATCCCCGAAACCCTAAACTCAAAACCCAAATGAGCCGATCTTACTTCCCTGTTCTCTAAAAGACGTTCACCCTACTTCTTGAATCCTAAAATCCTACGCGCTCGGGCCTGAAGCCCAATATTTTTCTACACTAGTTGGTTTGAACCGAGAATCCTAAATCCAATTAAGGGTCCACATGCCAGTAACAAAACACCCAGGACCAAGTTGTTGGACGTTCCCTATAGGGTTCAGGATTTAGGGTGCAGCGTTTAGGGCTTAGGGTGCGAAACCTCCCCCCCGGGCAAAGCCCAGAGCAGTCCTGAGATTCTTACCACCCTCAGTCGCTTGCCGGTTGTCAACAATTGTGGTATGTTTGTCGGTCCTTGCTACCCCCAATACTTTGAGAGGCCTCTATGCAGATTACCCTCCGAAGCATACAGTTATCATTCATTTCCAACAAGCTGAGTAATCACTGCTGTTCCAAGGACCCCAAGGTATGTCGCCAGTGCATCCTGGACCCTCACAGTAAACCCCAAACCCTAAACCCTAAACCCTACATCTTTGCCATTTGTAGCTGAGGCGGGCTCTCGCTGGCCTCGTCCCGCGCTGCGCGCGGAAGGGCCGCCCGAAGGCGGTAATTACTCGAGCTTTTTGCGGGTTTTATGTCAGCTACAGTGTAAACTCCTAAAAAGGGGTTACATAGGGGATTATATAGTCCCCTTTATTTAGAGTTTAAGGTCTCAACTCCTTAAAGCGGTCATATAGGGTTTGGAGTCTAAACTCCTCGAAGGGGTTATACGGGGGATTATATTGGGGAGTGTGATGTGGGTTATTTAGGGGGATACTTGGAGTTTGGACTATTGCTCATGCACCTCAGGGGATTCTAAACCCTAAACCCTAAACTGTAAACGCTTAAATCCTAAACCAGTGTTGAGTCGGGTCATGCTTAGGGTTTGGGGTTTAGGCGGACCCTCCCAATAGCCCTCCATAATGAGGTTCTATGGGGCGATTGCATCCCTTTTTTTGACAGGTGTGGTAACAGTTACTGCAAGGGGCAATGACCTAAGTGTTGAACATTTCTTGATATTTGAACCCAAAAGTATACAGAATCGCATTCTTTTGGGGGGCTCTTTGCATGGGCGGCGATTAGTGCACCCACGCTCCAGCTCTTGTACCCCTCAATCCTATATTTCTTAATACCTATCCTACAATAGTTACTCCCAAGATTCAACAGTACCAATTGTTCCATACTTGGACCCCTGGGCGTGGATTTTGCGTATGCAGGAGAAAGGCCTGCTGCATGGATAGAATATGGGGTATATGGGGAGTTTGTCATAATATACCCGCAGCCATCTTCTATCCACTTAAGGGGGACTATCCTCTGATCGATTATGCGGGCCACTACACTAGTTCTAGCACTCCCAGAGTTTAGAGTGTCAGCAGAACTGAAGCAAGAGACAACGCAAACGTCCTGCCCTTTTTGTCTGTTGCTTGGCATGTACAGGAAACGTAGGGGTCTTCTCCCAAGTACACTATCACAAGGAACCGGATTCTAGAAGCACATTGTCTTCATTGAAGTCTTCCTGGCTTGTTTTGAGGGTTCCATATACTTTTGAGAAGTGCTAGTAAAACCCACCAAGAGGCCCTAAAAAACTGAGGTCCCTTCAATCCGCAGGCTCCTATTTGGGTCCCTTATAATGAACCACTTACCCTGATAACAAACTCCCACAATATGTTACCAATATATATCGGGGGTAGCTTCTATTATTAGCTATTGGGGGGGGTTATTGCTGGGGGAGGTGATTATTCTTGGGTCCTGCCTTTGTTAGACACGCAAACAAGGACTCAGATACCAGGGTTTTCAGGTTCGAAATACTATAATCTGAAAGGTCTTTTGGTACCAAAAAGACCGAACAGTTGGGTCCTTGGACCCATAGGAAGAGAGATCCGATCACCAACTCTTCTTGGTATCCTCAAGAATAAGCCCTGACATGGACCCCCCAAATATCCGCCATACCATACTGGTGGCCTGTAACCCCAACACCATGTGAGCCATACTCTAAACTCCTTAAAAGGGGTTATATTGGGATTATATAGCGGGGTATTACAGGGGTCATGAAGGGGAATGCAAGGAGTTTAGACTATGGCCCATGTGTAAATGATTATGGGCATTGGGGAGGCCCAGGCATATAAGCCCCAAGTGTGATTGTCGCAATTCAGAGCCGTACCCAAGCGATCAGATTGTTAATGGCTCATTCGCTTGCGTGCTGACAAGGTTCTGTCCATGTTCAGGGTGTAGGGTATAGGCTATATAGGGCGCAGGGTCTAAACTGATTGGTCACTTTTGCTTCGGTTTCCAAGGTTGTGCAGCATTTTCAGCCTTAAGCCTGGATTTTCAAAAGCCACCCTAAACCCTCATTGCCTGAAGTCTTTGCGTGCTTTGTATGCTCCCCTCGTCAAGAGTGTTGTTTAGCAGTCATGTGGGAGAGTTGTCAAAGTTGCTTTATAAGGTTTGCGGACCATCATTTGGCTTATTGCGGGGTCCAGGTGCTTCGGGGTTCAACAATCATTTATTACTTGGACCTTGGAGGAAGACGCCCTACCTCTCGACTGGAACCCTGCTCCCTTTAAACCCCAAGCCGTAAACCCCAAACCCTAAACCCTTAAAGCCTGATCTCTTAAAGCCGAAAACCCATACCCTAAACGATTGAAGCCAAGAACCCACACCCTAGAACCCCTACAAAGCCCTAAACCCCAAGCCCTAAACCCTTACACCACAAGCCCTAAACCCTAAACTTTACATAACCTATTTCTGGTAGTTTCCATGTGTTCTTTTCCATTATTCCTACGTAACCCCCATACATACCCTATAATCCCTATGTAAACC
>CAJNIZ010000003.1:261732-274214 GCA_905231905.1 Symbiodinium pilosum | reverse complement strand
TTTTTTTTTTTTTTTTTCTTCGGTGGTCGCTGCAATGATAACTCTTGTTTTGTTGGGGCATTCAGATAGGGGGACCCTGACTGTGGGAAGTGCGTGCCTTTGTACTATAGGCCTATAGGTGCCACCCGCACTTTCATGATGCTCGCAGGGTGAAGTGCAGGATGCCGGTCAGTGTTGAATTCCTTTTTCTTTGAAGCAGACATGTGTCAAGCTAAACGTGCACAAAGGTTTGATCAGAACACAGGAGGTGCGAGAGAGAGAGAGAGTCAGAGAGAGAGACTGTAGCGCATAGAAGAAGAGAGAGGTAGTCCCCCCTTAAATCCTAGTCAAAGGCAATGAAGTTGGGTGTTTCCCGGATTGCTATCGCTCTGCTAGTCAGTTTGCTACTTCCTGTCAAGAGCATCGCGATTCTCATTGCTGTTCTATTAGTATCTGGGAATTCGGGTACCTGCATGGTCAATACTATGGGCTCTGAAAACGGCTTCTACTTTTGGCATCTTTTGGCTGTTCTCCTGCTTCAGTAAATTCTCTCCGACCCGACCCGGCCGTTCCCGCCGTTTTGGGTCTAGCTTTAGCTCTTCTTCTGAATCAACTGCTAAGCTCGACCCAACGTATTTCTGTTGATGAGGAAACCCTCTATCACCGCTGCCCTTGGCAGCACCGTAGTTCCTGATACCTGATGGTGCAAGATACATCCCTTCAGTCTCAGGTGGCCAAGGGCTCATGCAGCTGCTGGGAAAACTTGCAACGGCTGTGCAAGAGTTGGAGGTTTCTCATTACGCTGAGTTCCTTCTTGGTTGGTTATGGGGTATACGTACAGATATGAAAGGATCAGGGCTGATAAAGGGTTTGGAATTGAAGGGCTGTCAAAAATCGATCTGTTTCTAATCTTTTCAAAGCAAAGGTCCTTGTAGGAGGGGGAGTGGTTTAGGGTTTCATAGGATAATCAAAATATTGTAGGGAAGAGAATCTGACCCCACGACAGCGCGCATCCGACTGTCTCTAGAGGATTTTGATAATGGCTCGTGGAGAGTCGGCTTCTGCAAGGTGATCTAGATTTGCGGAGCTGCCATTAACATCAGAGTCATTGTCACCTCATGTGATTGTCACAACTGCTGCTGCTATTGCATAAAGTTGGATCCTGCTTCCAAGCTCTAGCAAAGGGTACTATTACTAACAATTATCAACATTTGGCCGCGGGCTCCTTATGTAGCTGTACTATGCTATAGTATATACAGGGAACCTCAACATGATATCGGTAACTATTTAAGTCCCTACTTGTTGCTGGTTGCAATGATTGCTGTCAACGCTGTGGTTCGCTGCAAACTTGTGCCATCCACCTGCTGTTCAAGGTTAGCCAGGGGTTGGGTATATAGGTTTTCTATGGGCTTATATAGGATTATATGGGTGTATAGTATAGAGGGTTATGACGGTCGTAAAGGACAATGGAGAATCAATTGGAGAAGAACATGGAACATGACATGGAGACCCTATATGACGGAATGGGTCCTTATGCTCGCAAAAAGATTTGTCTGGATCCCCAATGATCATGCGCAATAAGCATCCCATGGCCCCATGCCCAACTATAAGCATTATGAAATCGTCTGAAGTATTTTTGCACAAGAAATCAGTACTTGTGCTGTACCATAGTTTGCTAGAACTTATTCCACAAACTCCGAGCCCTGGGACCTTTACCCCATAACTCCAATCCCAAATTCAGAAATCCTGAACAGGTTACGCAAGCAGGGGTTGCCTTGCTTGTGCAGCTTTGCTTGACCTTGGTCGGGGCTGGGGTGTTCCTCCTCCTCAAGGACTGCCCTGGACATGGGTAGGTGATGTATGTGTCCGTGGCTTTAGGTTTTTCTGGTTCTGGGTTTAATGCCTGTTTCGAGTTGCCGTCCTTAATGAAGAAGAGTAACGCGGAATCCCAACTCAACGATTGCTAGCTGACCACTCCATCATCCAATCCAATTTGGATCTGGTGCCGTCCATCACCACCACTGCTTGGCGAAATGCATTGCCCTGGTGGCTGAAGGCTCTATTTTAAAAGAATGTACTCCCCAAACCAAAATAGAACGCAACCCCCTGCGTAGACCCTGCTTAAAATCTACAAGCTGCCCCACACCAGTTCCATATAGACTTCATCTTCATACACGTTGGCAACCCTGAGCCTTTCAGAACCTGCTGGATCATTATTCCTGGGGGAGAGCCATCCGCCTACCCTTCGGCCTAGCCGTCATCAGCTTGGTTGTCTACGCCTTCCTTTACCTTCATCCCCTCAGTGCCGAAGACCTGCACTTCTGGGGCCTCTTCATCACAGGATTCCAGCAGTGTCTTTTAAAATAGCTTTCCTATTTTTTCCGTCTTTGGCATTGAAGTCAACATGGAAACGCACGTCTTTACAGGGGCTCTGAGGAGCTAAGTTTGCTCTTCTGATGTTCTGTTGGGGTTCTGGAAGGACGAGAAAGGTTGGGAGCCACGAAGAAGATCCTGATTCTGCCCACATGTCCACTTGTTCTCGAGGAGACTGCATTGCATGACTTGGTATAGACACTACAAGACCCGCATAGCTTCCTGGAGCGCTGAACGCTAAAACCCGAACCCTGAGCGAAACTCTCACCTGCACTTCTCAAACCTCAGCCCATTGAACAGAAGAATTCCGCAACGGCATTTTTCAACTAGATCATTATCAAAAAGATGAAAAACTGCTGGAAACTGGAGTACTAGGGCTATGAGTGGGGGCACATCGTCATGAGGACCCCAAGAAACGGGGCTGAATTCGAAGCAATCCAACCAAGGACTTCGACCGGAATCTTGGAAAGTTGAGTTCCACGTGCTCGCCTCTGGCTTTGGAAATTTCCAGGCGACTAATTGCTTGGGATGAACCTGAGCCTATCATGGTTGCTAAGACAGGACCTGGCTTGGCGGTGGTTCGTTGTTCCCAAAAGAAGGACCCCTACCATCCCCAAGCGTGACCACAAAACTCTCAGCCATGAAGCCAGGCGCACGCCTTCTTTAGCCAGCCATGCATTTCCATCGTGGTGTCCTATGCGGTGCTGTCCACCCTTGCCTTCACCTTCTACACCGTCGGTTTTCAGGAACTTGCTCGGGATCCCACGATAGAGCTCGCGAAGGATCTCGTGTGTAGCATTAAGGGGTTTCAGAATGACAGCGTCACAATCCTGAAGAGGGACCACACAAATCCTTTTAGACTCCATTTCTATTTTTGTCGTTGCTCCCAGGTCTGGATGTTGGGCGCAACTTATTTATTTTCAGAGTCCCATACGGCATTCAACTTAACAACTGAAGTGTTGACCTCCGAGCAGCGAAGGAGATCCGACTCGTTGGGAAGACCAACATTGCGCTAGCGCCTTTTGCAGGCGTGCCAGTATCCCACGCAATTAAAGTCTGGGTAGTGATGCGAGATGCTGGGGCCAAGACTCGGTGGTGGGTCTTCCTCTTTGCAGTCTGCTACATGGTCCTGTACTTCGACTCCACTTTAAGGTCAACTCTCAGCCTCGTGCCGAAATGCGCGTTTGGGGCCTTGGTTTGCTCTTTAGGCTATGAGTTCTTGACCAACTCTTTAGTCGAGTCCCGGGAGCGGATTGCTGCTACAGAGTGGCGCGTTGTTGTTGTGACTTCAGTCATTACCTACCTCAACGTTCTGCTGGGCATCCTTTTTGGTGTTGTTCTCACCACCATCTTCTTCATGGTGGAATACTCTGGCATGACCGGTGTGACCCAAAAGGCCACTATAGCGGAGGTGCGATCTCACGTGGAGCGCGATGATTCACAAAACCAGATCCTTGACCGGCATGGACCAGATGTCGCTGTGTTCTGGTGTGCAGGTTACATCTTCTTTGGCACTGCCCAAGACATCGTTGAGGAGTTGCAGGCGTCCCTAGATGCATGCCCGTCTACTCGCATCATCATCCTGGACTTTGAGCAGGTGCCTGCTGTAGATGCTTCTGGTGTGCAAGCCTTGGTCAACTTTGCGGAGGTGTGCCAGAAGCGGCGACCATCGGTCACCATAGCGGTCAGCGGCGTTGTGCGACGCCTTCAGCTCTCTTTAGACAGGTGCATGCGTGCCTGCAACGTGGAGATCAAGATCAGCTCGCACCGCGTGGAGAAGATGCTGGAGTGGGCTGAGGATTGGCTCTTGGCAGGCCGTGCTAATGGCGCCAAAGGCTTGAAATCACAGCGCTCAGAGCATCAGCTCTTGGCCTCCAAATTGGCTGGCAAGGTGCCCACAAAAGAGCAGGACGAGCAGGAGCTCCGTCACTTCGTGAATGAGTTTTTGCAGGAGATCGCTCCTTCTGCCCAAGCCGAGGAGCGCGCGGGCGTTTGCGAAAAGCTGGCGAGGTTCGGCAGCAAGCTCAAGACTTTCACACGGGAGGCCCAGATTCATGCGGAAGGCCAACAAGCCAAGCACTTGACCTACGTGCTGAGTGGGTCAGTGAGCCTTGTACAGAAGATCAGCCCTGACGAATCTTTGGCTTACAAGGTCCCCCGGCACCACCTGAATGAAGAAAAGGGTGATATCTTCGCATTCGAGGAAGAACTGGACATTCGAGTTCGCAAGCTGACCCATGGCTCACTGCTTGGAGCACTAGAGTTTGGTGCTTTCTGCAACAGCACAGTGTCCACATGGCATGCCAGCGCTTGTGCATCCCCAGATTGTGTGGTACTTCAGGTGCCCTTTTCCACGCTGGAGGCTGCCATGAACTCGAACCAGTCTGTGGGGCATGCGGTGATGCGTTGGCTCTTCCAGCTTGCTTCTGTCCAGGTCTTGGATGTCCTGCAAGGCGTGCGCGTAAAGCCATACCGGCGCATAGACCAAGAAGGTGTCTTCAAACGTGCAACGAGTTCGATGGCCTCACCAGCCCTCAATGGTCAGACTACGCCATACAGTAAGTTCCTATAGCTTGATCAAGGTTGATCACTGAACTGCCGCTGTGGTACATTGCATGTCTTGGGACGCGATGTGCCGATCGAGTACAGCATGCAGCGGACAGCATTTAAATGAGCTAATTTATATCCACCAGAGAGGTTGCAACAACATGCGCATGACAGTTTACTGCACCTCCTGCAAGCACCAACTTAGTTGGATGCTTGGTTGTTGTTCTTAGTCCCAGCAGCCTCAGCACTGCTTGCGAAAATACATGTGATGTACAAAGCCCGTGCGGTCTGAGCAAGAGACTGGATTCCAGAAACCTGGAAGCGGCGCCAAAGCTTGTACAAAAAGGGGTGCTCCAATACTTCCGCTTAGACTAAGAATACAGCACGGCATTTCTCCCAAGTGCTGTGCATGGACAAGATCCTGCATAGCTCTACTTGGGTTTTTCCCCAATCAGTAAACCCCCTCACATACATAGAAGGAGTCAACCAATCACTTTGAGAACTCCCAACTATGGTTGTACAGTATGCCTGCAGTTATGTTACGCTTTGTTCCTCAACAATGTCAACCCTAATCCTGGCTTGGGGCCCTGTCTTGCATACAGTCACCCGACCTAGCAATGCTCTTCCAGGCACGAAAGTCAAAGGAGCGTACGGCTGCGCAGATTTTTGTGATGATGGCCATTGCTCTCCTTGGCGCTGCTAGCTGCTATTTCTTCTTTTCCTGCTACATTGTTGCAGCAGAAACAACGGCTACAACTGTTACTTGTTTTGTTAAAGCGGCTGCTGCTGCTGCTGCTGCTGCTGCCGCTGCCTCCAGAGACCGTTTCAGCATTACATCAGGCCCAGAGCTTGCTGCCTTCACGGAGTTCATGGAGGTGCAACGTGAACTTGCAGAAGCACTGGCAGGCACCGGGAAAGATGATGGCTTTCTTGTGTGGATCTCGCCAAAAGCAACAGCTGTCAACGTTCCGTCTTTGGAGGGGTGGGGACCGGCTCACCCCGTCGATCTAAATTAGCCTGCTCATGGCGATGTCAGGCATTAGCAGGTAAAGTCAAAAACTGCATGGTGCCGGTTTTGCTCAAGAACGGTTTTTGAAAGTCAGGTCTTGCTCTGTTCTGGAAGATCAAACTTTCCGCTTGGAGGTTGGTCGTTGTGGGAGTACGAGTTCGTGCATTGGCGCTACCAAAAGAGGCCAGCTGGTCTGGAGTCTAGGGTAACGTTTGGTTGAAGCAGGATCCCATGTGAGCAGCAGCCGAACCGCTTCAGTGAGGGGACCAGCATTTCAAAAAAACAGCTTGTAGCCTCAGCCACCGGTGCAGTTTCGCCGGTCGCCTCGGTGTATCTAGATAACGAGTTGGAAGTGATGGCGTGCCATAGACAGAGTCAACAGCAGACTCAGTAGATCGCATTTCGGGAGCCGATTTATTGACATAGGCGCTGCACGGAGGATCATAAAACGCATGGCTTTCTCAATTTACCTAGTACCATCCGGACCCTACGGCCTACACAAACATCAACGATCTTTCAAAAACACATGACAGGTTTTCTCCGAGGCTTCCGCATATGAAGAAAGGGCCATGTGTCACCCTGAGGCGTCATGGAGGAAGCGAGCACGATCAGCTCTACAACACCCACCGGTCGCGTTTGCCTTAGCGCCTTATGGGATGTGCCACCGATGGGTCGACATGGAGTCAGAGGAAAACTTCCGAGTTTGAGGAATTGAGGATGAGGCGTAAGATGCGCCCATGGCAAGCAGTTGTTGCTGGTAGAGTTGCGACTCTTTCATCGCATGTTGATTCCAGATGTTGTAAATTGTGTAGGCCCTATTGCTGGAGCCTTATCGTTCGAGGTACCCGTCATTCTTAGCTTGGGTGTACGCATTCATTGTATTGTTAAGCATTGTTGCAAGTCTCCGCTAGGCTTTGCCTACCGTATAGGGAGCTGCATGCGAGCCCCAGGCCCAATCTGGCTTACTGCAGTCCTTGAGTGACACTGCGGGGGCAAGGAAGGGAGCTCTGGCATGCAATTGCTTCATGATGGCCTTAAAGCCTCATTGTAGGTCCAATGAGGCGGAGGCGACCAGTTTCCTTGAATCCTGAGGCCCCAAATGCTTATTTCCTGAAGGTTTATGGCCCCATCAAGCCTGCCTGGGCCTATGTTATGCTAAGGCCGGAATACCAGCATTTGGCATGCCCTTCGGTACCCCTGGCTTATCGCTTCTGGTCAAACTTCCCGACATGTCTGGCACTTAGCTTCTCTCCGAGGTCAGAGGAGTTCTGCTTGCTGGGGGCTGGGGGTATGCTTTAAGCAATCCATATATTCACAGAGTACCTTTCAAGCTTCTCTTGTTTTGGAACCATGTGCCAGAAGAAGGCAGTGGTTCGATGATCTCTGCCCATGAGATCATTAATCTAAGTTCACATGACCAGCGATTCTCTTTTGAATCTTCAGTCTCTCCAATCCTCTAAACCGTATTATACTCAACTTTAAAGCTGCGGGCAAATGGTTCAAGGGTACTAGGGGCAAGATGCGATCGGCTTAGGGGTCGCTGGTGTGGGGATGGGTGAGGTCAGGGCTATATAGGATGCTGGTGAGCCCAAGGTCCCCCAACCCGCCTGAGAGACTTGGCCCGCTTTACCGTCGCTTGGCCTGCATTTACAATGGTCTGTCTATTGCGGTCATGTCATAGAATAACATGCTATGGAGGTCGTTGGTATACTAAAGGGCCCTGCAAAAGGCCGATCATTGTGATGAAACGCAACTTCCCGCGGTACTGCCCCCTGCTACTGCTACTGCTACTGCTACCGTCACTGATTCTTTTGTACGCTGCTTTAGAGTTACGGTTCTAATCAGAATTCCGACGCCAGGACGCACATGTGTCTGGCATGACCGTGGACAACTGGCGGGCACGTGGCTCAGATGTTTACTCGTTGGGCATAGCTTTAAGGCAGACTTCCCAAACCTTTGATTTTTGGGCTTTTGCCGCTGTGCGCAAAAATACCAGACAGACCCTTTCAGAAGTCCTGATGCCACCGATGTTCTTGCTTCTTTTTTGACACAGCTTGCCAATAAGGCGAACTTGAAAGATGCAGCCTTTTCCCGCCTCTCCCTGAACCCTCAGTACCTTTACTCATCTCTTCACTGTGCTCAGGCGAGTTATCGGGACTTTCTGAGTGAGGACTCTGACGCTGATCAGGGCATGTTATCGCATGATGTTTGGGCGTATCGTAGGGAAGGAGGGATTGGCCGAGCAGGAGTCAGAATAATGCAGCCCCATTTGCTACTAGGCAATGGAGTCTTTGGTCTCAGATTCGCGCGATTGACTCACGTTTGCTCAGCAGGAAGCCCAGGATTGGATCGGAGGATTGCTTTTGAAAATGTGTGCGGTCCCCTCGGGAAGCGTGGCCAGTAACGGCTAGCAGGGGCGTTGTGGTAGGGTTCAGTCGAGGTGTCTGCTGTCTGCTGGGCCAGCATCAGGCACGCCGTAGGCACTCCTCAAACTCTGGGTCCCCTATCCCGGTTATGGAATGGAGGCAGCATAGCAGGCAACACAGAAGTGCCGCAACTTCAGTGTCGCCTTGCTTTAGGATGATCCAAGCCATCACCCTTGCAGGTCCACAGCTTTCAAATGTAAATTGTTGCAAGAACACAAATGGCAGACCCAGGATAAATATTATCATTCATACTGATGATAGCCAAGTAGGTGATGCTTATCTTGTTTCAACGACGATGCGTTTTGAGATGATGCCTGTCAATGGTAGCGAGAACATCTTCTGGCGGTAACGTATCAGCATGTCAGCATTCTTGTGTATTTGGCTACATATACGGTTGTCTCGATCATTGCAGGAATGTCACAAATCTTCGTAGCTTCGAAGCTATCCCTACAACGCGGCTGTTCAAAAGCAGCAGGACTACAACTACAACGTTTCCCACTTTTCTGGCGGAGACCCGACATTTCGCCTTTCCAAGGCGGCCTTTGTGGTTGGTTGAAGGCTGATACTGTAGCTGCTCACTTTGAAGTGAAGCGTAGCGAAAGGTCGTTGACAAAGAGATAGTCGAATGCAGGGATACAAGACCAGCAAAAGCATTTCCATGCGAAGGTTCTTGCCACCGCAATTCTGCGGGGGTGCATGGGTTCGCAGGGAGTCTGGATAGCTTTGGTCTGATTACTAGATTGTGCGTTCCTATGTTGAGGTAGCTGAAACCGTCCCGCATATACTAACCGAGCTGCCTCCCTAAAAGAAATAGCCTCCGATCCTTGCATGGTTTTGAACAGGCGAATGTTTAGATTGGTCTCAACAGCAGAGTCCCCTATTTGCTCTCTCATTATTAGCTCCGACATCATGCGAGCCTGAAAACCTACCAACACTTGGAGAAGCTGATTTACGGCAGGCTCAAGCTTTCCTGCTAGCAGCTAGCCGTTTCAAAGAGAAAATGGGCTGCTGTTTGGAGAGATTTCGTCTGGATGAGACGATCCCGGGGATCCGACATGTGGTGATGTTTCTCGAGCCTCATTTTCAGACTTTCGAGAGCGCAGAACTGTAGAGCTAATTCCCGCAGCCATTTCTTCAAGGGTCTGCGATTTTTCCGGTGGGTTGCCTTGATGCAGCACTCACCTCACAATTGAATGCCAGATGTTAAGCTGATTCCATCATTGAGGGTGATCTGAGTTGGGGGCATGGCGCGCCTTCTGTTTGAAGGTACTGTTTCTGAGGGCCTAGGAGGATGGTAGCATTCATGTTCTTGCTGACTATTCATATTCATGAAGAAGAGAAGGGAAACTTTTGGATTACCAGGTGAAAAAAGAAGCCGGACACCTTTGAGAGTAAAACCAAGGACTTGTTTCATGTAGCCGGGGGCCTCTGCAGCCACGAAGTCATCGACAAAGGCCTCCCGAATAATGTCCGGGAGAGCTTCGTGTGAGCAATAGTGGCTCTTGATCCTTTAGCCAAGACTCTACCCCGTTTCCCGACCTCCATGCACGTGAATTTGATGAGGTTTAGCTTCAAAGAACATGTGGCAGCTGCCGAAGAGATCGCGCTGCTGAAGGCTATCAACACGCTGCCTCAGCTACTTTGCTGTCGCTTTCTAGCTTCCACCCTCAGGTTGAAGGAAAACCTGGCAGAACCCGTACCAGATCAAACAACTAGGCTAACGTGGCGAAGTGCCACTGCGTGATAGGGCTTCAGAGCATGAGATTGCATCAAGGGGGTAACTGCCTCAAGAAAGCTGCTCGCTCGAAACACGCTTTGTACCACAGGATTCTTACGATCAACACACCCAAACAGGAGTCCCAGAATCCTCCGGTCCTGAATCGCATGTGATGCTTCATACCTAATGCTAGCTGCCAGTTGTTTTCTGCCAAATTCATGGTTGTATATTGTTGTTTTCTTAAGAGCTAGATGTGTGATCCTTTTTGTTGCAGCTGCGGTTACAAGTATCGCAACTGCTATTCCCTGGCTAGCCTTAAGATCACGACGATGGGTTGATGAATGTGTGTACTACTTGGTAATATCGTTTTCCGAAGAACCCGTATCAGTCTTAATTGCTGCCTCAGCGTTCCAAGGAAGATCCCCGAGATCTTGACGAGCACCGTGCCTGGGCAATTCATGTACGACTTGTTGAAGTTGAGGGTCTACCAGAGATCCCAGCCGCTTGCAATACTTTTTGGATCTTTTTGGGCTGTTTGGGTTTTAACTTCTTGGACAGGCAATCCTTCGGGGATGTTGTTCAGCCATTCCTTGCGTGCCCCTGGTATTTGGAAATTGCCAAGTCCGATGCAAGTGGGATTACGTACATTGTCTTAGGCGTTGAGTCTCCCAGTTCAGCCATCCCAAAACTCTTTCTGGTTGTTTCTGAAGTCTCCTTGCATAGAACCAAGAAGGAAGAATTCCAAGATGCTCAGATTACAGGGGAAATGGTTTTTAGGGCATTGCTCAGCACAGCGTGCGTCATATTTCAGCCGTTATAGCTACAGCTACTGCCTGGTCAGCTACTTCCCATCTATGCGGCTGCAACTTTCAAGGGAACCTAGTTTCATTCACCATGAACTCCTAAGGTCGGCTCAGATTTACGGCTGCCAGGCGGCCAAAATCACCCAGCGGGCAAAAATCGAAGTATGGCCGCTTGAGCGCAAGCGATCAGAGTAAAGGTTTGGGGTTCTGGGGGTTTAGGATTCTCGGGCTTGAGTTTAGGGCTCGAGATTGGAGGAATCAGGGTTTGGGGATCAGGCTTTGAGATTTTGAGCGGGGACAACAGTTTGGATTCCAGTGCAGGAAGCTTCCATTTTCCTTTGGCTCCAGCGTGGGGGATGGTTAGATTAGGGTGTCGAGCAAGCTTCCAGAAAGGGTGCAGTTGCTTCACGATCAGTAGTCTTATGTTGTGAGTGTATCAGCCCCCGACCAACCCTGATGCCTACGACCTAATTCCTCTGAACCAATTTCCAACTCCGGGACTTCCGCAGACATTAATTCTGAATCCCATCCCGATCATCGCAGGTTTGGCTGGCGGACTTCCGCTCGCGAGCTGACTTCGAAGTCATTTGGCACGCGCTGGATCCTGTGGTTGTTTTGCAGAGTAGGGGTGGGTTTTAGGTGGCTTTGTTCTTTGCATGAAGTGTCGGGGCTGAGGCATTGATACAGCATATACTTTGCAAAGTAACGAGGACTGTTAGATTGCCGTTTTTTGCTTTTCATCGTCCTGAGCACAGGGGCAAAGTTCGAGCCTAAGAAATTACCCTCGATAGCATTTAGTGAGGCAATACTGGCCCCTGACGCTTCTGATTTCTAAGGCCCACCTTCTCACTAATGCGAAAACCTCCTACCTTCTGACATTGGCTGCTCCCTGAGCTCTTCAGGCATGATGCAGAGAACCTCCGTTGCTTGGGGGCTTCTTGCAATTAGGGTGCGGCGGGGCAACAAAAGGTCACCCTTGGTCGCCTACACCCTGAGCCCTGCATCCGAACCCGGAACCCGAAAGCACCAACACCCTAGAACCAATTCCTAGATCCCACAGCATCCAGCAGGTGTTTGAGAGGCATTCGGCCCACCTTGACCTCCTTGCGAAGTTCGAGGCCGCCATTGAGGCATCCAGTTTCGCAGCAATTCAGTAGCTCGACAGCAGGTCTCAACATGTCTCAACTTCCAGCGTTTAAGGGATTTCGGTTTTCTGGGAGTTTTCAGCGCTTTTGGCAGGCTTTACACAATATAGAGTTTCAGGGTGCTTCAGCAGAGGTGCGCGAGGCTGCAACTTCGGGACCGCGCCATCCCCGCCCTAGCACAAACTCCCTCCGCTTCGTGCACAAGATCTTGATGCAAACGGGGTTGCTTGCACTGAGGAGGCAAAGGAGTGGATCGGGTCATCACGCTCATGTAGGCGGAGTTTTCGGGATGGGCAGAGTTCTGAGGACGATTCATTCTAATGGGGGGTTCTGATTATAAAACCCCCCCTCCCCCCCCCCTAACAAGTAGAGGGGTCAGAATAATCCGGGGGGCCCCCAATCGAGCACGGGAAAACTTGTTTGGGGGGGTCGGATCCCAGAGGAACCCATAAACCCTGAACACTACGCCCTAAGCCCTCTGGC
>CAJNIZ010000003.1:243316-261342 GCA_905231905.1 Symbiodinium pilosum | reverse complement strand
TAAAACTGTATGTAGCTTTGTGAAACCAGGATGCACTATTCTGTTCCTATGTTGTTATTAATCCGTTCAGCTCGGATTTAGCTCTAATACGACCGCCTTTTTATTATTCCGTTCAGGCCTGATTTAGCTCTAATACGACCCCCATCAATAATCCGAAGTTAACATTAAGGACGGCAAGAGTGTTTCAGTCGTTGGCTGCCTGTTACATTTGACCCGCAGTACATCTACTGACATGATGGACTGCGATCTGGGTATGTACCCCATGCAATCAATCGCAATGTGCCTTCCGGCTGGCTAATTACGATCATGGCAACTCACCGAAGATTTATCTTTCTTGTCATTTGTTAACTTTTTATATCAGAGAGGCCTCTTGTATGGGGGGCTCCCAGGAACCACAGTTCAAGGCTCTGAGGGCAGGACTTTCTTCGTGTGACGAGCCCGATGAGGTGACGAGGGTTTAAGCATGGTTGATTCAGGGGCAGACTTGAGTTGCAGAGATGGACGCTGCCAAACTCACCAAGAGCTTGACAAAGAGGAAGAGCGCGTGCCAAAACTGTGGATCCTAGTTCTCAGAAGTTGCAGAAATTTGTTGTAAACGTTTTTTGGCTACTGACCGGGATGGCAAAGATACCGAAGCGTGTCCGTACTGGCCACAGCTGCTTCTGTGCCAATAAATGGGTCTTGTTCTCTACAGACCACACCATTGGCTTTAAGAAGTCCATGAGACGTCCATTGTCATCGTAGCTAGAGCAAAAGTCAGCACGTTGGTTCCCCCCAAGCCTTCAAGAAGCAACAGGATGGCATTTTTGCCCTCGGTTATTGCTGGGTCCTGCTGCAGTGCACGTATTGGCGCCCGACGACATCGCGGCGCATGATCCCATTGCCAGCCCCTTCAGATGTTCATTTAAGCAGTTGCAAGAAAATCTCGTTCCGACATGCATGTATGACTGAGTCAAAAAGTATGTGAAAGCCTAGCAGCCTAGCATGCTCGTTATTTGGAACGCTAGCCCGAATCTCACGTGAACCTTTCCATCAGCTGCGCACACAAAGGTATAGACTTCCATCTTCCGTCCTCCCAGGCAACGCGGCAGTTAGTTGATCTCTTTTTCATGCGGCCGTGTCGAAGTGTACTTGGGGACTCCGTCTGAAGCATTCGCAAGGAAATGGGTATCTTCTACAGGGATAATATTCGGAATGCAAGGAGGCTACCAGGCTTGTACAGATTTCAGTGCATTGGAATAAGCACAACTGCCATGTATCTCTGTGCAGACAAGCGCGGTTTTTCCTTATTGTTGATATTCGTGGCATGAAATATACCGTCTCTAATAGGTGTTTGCTGCCGCTTCTGTTGGTGGCATGTTTTGCGCTTTTGGCCTACGGTCGCATGGAGCGTTGTGTGAAGTAGAAAGCTATCGGTGTGAACTCCCCCATAACATAGTTCCTCTCCAAGCCTTCTTGAATGCATATCTATATCTCTATATATATATATATCCCGCGATGGGATCCACCGATCAGGGGTGAGTTCAGGAAGAGCAAGAAGCAGGCCCCCTATGTGATATCTTAATCTAGCGAGGCCTTTACTTATAGGCAGAAGTTGAGGAGATCACGAAGGTGTCCCCACAGCAGGGCTGAACACTACAGGAGTTCATCACATCGTGATGTTCGACTTCAAGGAGGACACGCTACCTCATGAGCTTCTACAGCTCCAGAGGTCTTTGCTCCTTGGTCCTCTTACTGTGGCCTTGCTACTACGAGTCGCCGAGCCACACAGATCATTAACCACGTGTTGGTAGGAAGATCATCATCTCTGTGAAAGGATTGGACGGCCGCAGCATATGCTTTGTCGTGTGTGTGTGGTTGCGGTTAGGTTTGCTGCAACATTGGCTGAACATTTGATGGGCGCTTGCTTAATGACCTATGATTGGTGACGTGTGGCCCGACGAACCCTAAAGGTGAGGTCGATGAACTGCATAGTCCTGTCTCGTGAAAGTTCGTTTCTAATTTCCGCATTGCTATGGAAGCAAAGGCCCAACGTTCAGAAGTCTATGCTGATCTGCCACTGCTATACTTAATGTTGAAGGGTTCGTGTCTCCTGCACACCCTGGCATACCCTGATCTACGCAGTCTTCATTCCAGGGACTCGGACCCGAGAAACGTGCCCCAAATTTTGTGAGACTCCTCCTGTGTGCCGGAAAGCCACAAGGTTAGATCTCCCTAGGCACGGGCCTCAGCTACGGCAAAGAGAAATGCTGAATTCTGCAGTGCACAACCAGTGTGGATGGGATCTCTGTCTAGCTTCTTGCGAAGTGGTTTAAACTGGACATCTGAGCGCTTGAGAAGGGCTGAGGGTTCAGGGGACCGTTCATTTTACTCGAGGTTAAGGAATTCGGAGGAAGTCCGCTTAAAGGACCTTGTGGAGTGGAGCTGTTTTGCACTCTCTGCGGGTGAACATGTGCCCGTGCATGTTTAAGCCCTTGCTTTGGGTTCTCAGTATATGAAGCATCTGCTCGAAACATTGGGTTTCTGCAAATTTGCGCAAAACTATTGATGGACCATTCCAGCACAGTTACCAAGAGCCCTCTTTGTCTTGTTGATGAGGAAGATCCGCGACATTTCAAACATAGCAGTAGCTCCAGCCGACTCGCTTCCTGGAAAGACCTTTGGACGGCACCGAAATTGATGGGTTGTGGGGTATGCAGTTTAGGTATTCTCTATATGGATGAAGGCTAGGCCATTTTTACGTGTGGGGCTGTGGGAGATTCGGTTTTGCGAGCTTTCTTTGCTTAGGAGTCAGTGAATATTCGGATTGATTGAGATCCCGGCCTGTATGATCAATGCGGTTTTAGAGTGAGTAGTAATGGTAGGTTTTTCAAGCATCATCCTGTCTCACACTGAAGCTTTCCTGGACCTACGACGGCTGAACGCCAACAAACATGCATCCGCAGCGTATGCGGCGTATGCGCAAAGCAGGTGCCTATTGCTTGGCTGTGCATTTTTAGCCATGCGCCAGCAGAAATTCCTGATACTACTCCCCTCCTCTGTTAGTGTAATCCAGTGTGACCTTGAGGTAGACGTCACATTGATTAAGAAACCCTAGCCTTCCATAATTACCCCTCACGTTGGCTTGGTATCTTCCCAGTTACATATGAGGGTCGGATTAAGTTTATGGAAGAGGCAACATATTTACGATGGTCATGAGGTTCAAAGCTGTATTTTCTTGCTGAAAGCCGATATGGGCCAACCCTCAACCGATACCCCCTAAAACTCGCATAAACGATACGGGTCAACCCTTTTCCCATAGCCTTCGCGCTATGCAAAAGATTAAGTCCGTCATTCATATGCCGTTTTGTTGTGGGTTAGATGAAGGAATCCTTCCCTGCGCCTCAGAATCCTAAAAACATGCTGTAAATCACTAACACGTAAACCGCAGACCTTGTAGCGTACATTCCTTAGACAGCCGAAGTTCCGCAGGCCCCCGGAAAGAACTGAAGGCACTGCAAACCTACCCATGGTCCATGCCCTGAATGTAGAACCCTTGAAGCGGCCATCCTGTAAGGGGCCCACTTAGGCAAGCACAGTCCGGTGGTGATCGCAGCAATCGGAGTTTAGCAGTCTTGGTCGCCTCTTGCCCTTCGTTGTTAAGAAGGGTCCCAGCAGAATTCATGTAAGGTGTTCTGACAAGCAATGGGTGTATTCTTTTCATTCAAGGTTGCATGGGCTCATTCCAGATTTGTGAGAGACCGTATCGTCGTGAGGTCCCGTTAGACTACTGCTAAGATCTGTAGAAGCAGTTGACACACTTTCTTCAGGCTTGGTCCGTCTCTTGTTTGCCATCATGAGCTCAGAGTTGCAAGAACAAGTTGGGCATGTATTTGGGAGACGTTGCAAAGATTGCTTGTTATACTCGCCGCGGCCCTTTCATGCTTCCAGAAATGGTATAAGTCGACAATCTTCTAGAGGCTCCGCCAAGCATAGCCCATGGTGAGAAACCCCCCACACGGTGTCCCGGATTATATTGTAGATTCCATTTTCTTTTCCATTATCCCCATTATGCCCTACATTCTCTCTAAATTTCCCAATATTACCCAGATTCCTGTGCATTTGACGTAGCCTGGGATGCCCGGGAGCCAAGATCTGCCGGTCATCTGAGATCAGCTTCTGTAGTGGAGTCAGGGGTTTGCAGCTTCAAGCAAATGTGAGATGGATCTCTAAATGGGGATGTTACCCACTCTGGAGCAAGATGGGCTTCTCCATGACGAGACCATGACCTAGGTTCAACCTCCAACAAACATTCAGGTAGAAGGCTGAAAAAGTACCAGCACTATTCCCGAACAACCCTGAGGATAGCATTTAATCTACTCCAACGCCTTGTGGTGATTATGCAGCATTCACGCTCCTTCACTAAGCATTTGTGTTCCAGCTTACGTTCCTGGCGCCTGGCATGGCCGACCCTCCCTGACAGATTTAGAGCCTATACAGGCCTACATAATTCCAGGTGATATCACCTAAGCTGGGCGACCCTGGGGGATCCTGCATGCTGTTTGGAATTGGAAGCGCTGTCGGTCAAAGGCCCCAGCAGCGCGTCCGGAACTAGGATGCTAACTTTGGCCCTTTGTCGGGGACCGTGCCATGGCCGCTGCTCTTCCTGTTGAACGCTGGGTTTTGCGGAAGGGAAAGTCTGGTATGGATCGGTACACGCGTGAACTATGCTGTTGTTGGACGTGCGCTCTTTGGCACCGGCTCGTCTGCTTGGGATGTTGCGCCACTTATTCTCTGTCAATGTCGCATGGTACGCCGCATGTCCTCGCGGGCTACGGCGAGTGTCATCCTCTTCACTTGCGTTGTTGCAGACGTAAGCCACAGGTTACGGCTTGCAGCCAGGTATCTCAGTGTCGACAACAAGCAAAGTTCCTCTGAAACATCTGCGGTTCTATGGCTCTATGGCTGTCTACGGATCAGCCACGGCTAGTCGCACCTCACTTGAGATGGTAATTACTTGATTCGCTGGCGCGACACAAACACCTGGCATCTCAGTCTGGGGTGTTCCAGGTCTCGCTGGGTGCACCTTTGCTGAGTCATGTCCTTACGCCTGCTCGAAAAAATCCCGCCTCCTCCTCCAGAAGATCCATAGTCCTGTGGCCATCAAGCATCAGCTATGACCAGACTGGCTTCACTCAAATGCGCTGTGAGGTGTGTCTCAACTGCCTGGCGACCCGCTTGGTTGGATTGAACATTCTTGTTTCAAGTTAACAGGTCCTTCAAGACTTCAAGAAGACTTGGTCTGCTTGACCTAAAGGGGAATCCGACCAGACCTGTCGCCACGGGGTTTTCACAATTGCCGACAGTGGGGCCGCACTGCCACATTGTTAATGATTCACACCTGGCTTGCGGCCGGGATGTCCATGGCATTTGCGTGTTTTCGTCCTGCTCTTTGTCCATATGCCACCGGTGCCCCTGTGCGGTTCTATCCTCCACCACGCGTGCTGTGCCTGCCAATGCCTCCAAGGTTCGCACTTTCCCAAAGTGCTTGTATCTCCAATGTCTTCTACCAGCAAGCATGTTGGCATTTTTGATGAGACCATGATTCCGGCTTGCGCGTTCCATGTTTCACGTCGCAGCCTTTTGTTTGCCATCTTCAGTCAAACTCTGCCACGGCGGGATCTGCGCTTCGCACGCCTCAGACCAAGAACAATTTATGTGTAACGGCGTGCCTCCTACTACAACTGCCAACAAGGATCATGTTTCTTCCTACATTGATTAGGGTAATAGGGACGAGGTGAACCCCTGGGCCTTAACAATGGACCGGGAACATTGAATGCTCGTGCCCAAGGACTTCGCCTCCATTGAGGGCTACCAGGCTGATGCGTACCGCGTTTGGTTATCATTCGAATAGCCATTATTAAGGTAGCAATCCTTATCACCGCCTTGGCACAAGACCGTGCATTCGAAGATTGTGAGAAGCTTGTTCATTGGCAGTGCTCCACATGATCGGCATGGTAAGCTTGAACGTAGCAACGCTCTTGAATACGAATCACAGTAGCAACCTGAACCCGAAAACCCAAAACAGCAGATTCAGAACAATCCAACAAGAAAAGTCCTATCTGCTGCCATGGCAAAGCCTCTCCGACATTAACATTTGTTAGAGTTTCCGCAAACGAGGGATCCATTTTCGGAAGCCTTCTGAAACAGGAGTCTAGTTTGACTACCTAGTTTGTTGGGGAAGAAAGGGGAGCACCAATCATCCTGAGACACAGCCATGTGTTGATGGGGCCCTATTGTAAGCAGTCAGAACCGCAGTATTCACAGGTCCTTTGGAAATTGAGCCCTAGGCAGTGTGCTTTTGATAGGAGAGCTCCAATCCAAAGCCATAAACTCTAAACTCTGGAAACCCTAAATCCTGTAAACCCTAAACCCTGTTGGAGGTCTACGAGAAGCATCCAGATCACCTTGCGCTCATCGAGCAGCAGATCAAGCCGATGCTGGTTGCGGGCTCACGCGCGGCCATCCAGCCTCTTGAACCTGAATATGAAAAAAATCCCGGCAAAATGTTGACCCTCGCCCAAAACGGAACCATAGCCGCTAGCCAGGATGGTGGAGTTCAGCATCTTGGAGGTTCCATGTTAGCTTGGGAGACAGGGGGAATTCCTCTGCCCCTTTCATGTTTCAAGATGTGTTTGGGGCAAGTATATAGTTTAGCATTTGGCTCTGGGGCCGACCTTGGGGTCCCTCTGATTCAAGTGCTTCATAATGTCAGCATTCCGCTGCTACGATGGTAGGATTTGCAGGAGCTGAATTTTTGGGATGATTACGCAAGATTTGGACTGATCCTGGATTATCAAGACGCGGGTGTTTAAACGCTGAATTCCTTGACCTCAAACATCTCTAGATGGAGTGCAGCCACCATTTCATGTGTCTTTTGGGTGCCTCCCCGACTTAACTTGAAGCTGTGAAGCTTGGTGCCTAAGCCTTCCCGTGGCATGCTGCAGGTATGTGAGCTGAGGTCCGTGCTAGACGCTTAGATGAGCGATTGTCTCCTTGGATTCCAGGCTTTTTGTTGCCGGCCCCATTCTACTTCCTTCCAGACGTCAATCGCAGACTTTCCAGGTAGCATGAAAATCCAAAGGCAATGCTCAGATAAGGGTATTCATCAGTCACACGAAGGCAAGCTTGTGGTATACTTTGAAGAAAACAGTGCTTTTGCAGTGCTGCAGCTTCTGCGGCTTGGAATGTGATGAATGCCAGCATGCGGAGCTTCTCCTTTCAAACGCCCCGGCATTTTTTCCCCAAGCATGTTGACACGTTTGTCGCACAGACCCCAGAATCATAGGGAAGAATAATATAGACTGTTCAATCAGAGAAACTCCTGGTTTTTTCACCCAGACAGCATCACGTTGACTCGCAATTGCTTCAAGAAAAAGGCCGTTCGCTGCAAAGGATTCCGACGATCTGGCTGGCTAGTCACAAGTTGAATTTGAGCTGGTATTGTATTTCCTCAGAGCGGTATATGCCACTTCGCGTTACGTTGCACCTTCAATGTGGTAGGGTCCATGTTGAAGGTAGCCATGATTTTGCTCTCACATCCCATCCCCGTGGCCGCCCACTTGTGGAAAATGGTCCGAGCCAGAGCTGGATCATGATTATCCTTGTAAGATTGTCGCCCGGACTCGAGCCCAAAAAAGCGGCCATCGTCATCACCAGGAGTAGGTTGAACGTGGTGGAACGTGGATGTTTAGGGGCTCCAACTTATAGATACGCATGAACAGAAGAAATCGAAGACAGAACCATTCAGACAACCCCCAAGATCCTCCAGATGCATATTATGCTGAGTAGCCGACGATTCATGCGCGTATTCGTCAGAGCTAGGTTCCTACTGTTGATATCAAACATCCTGCGTGACCTTAGCATATACAAATGCCCTAACTCCAAAGATAGAAGGTACTTTCAGGAATGTGGAGTGTTAATGTCAAGTCTATCCTACACCCTCCCCAGATCCCTCAATGGGGCTGGGCCTCTAAGTTTGAGTTCTGAACGGGTCTCCACTGCTGGGAAGTCGGACGTAGAGCTTCAGTTCATGAGTTTTCCACGGAGGTCCCAAAGGATACGCATCACCTAGGCCATTGCCAGAATATGCTCACATAAATATATACAAACATGTACATCCAAATAACCCTATGTGCATACACATAAGCGTTTCATATGAGTTGCAGCAAGTATTGCAGGGATATGTGGGGCCCCCAATCCACAGCTTTCTTCAAACTTAGGGTTTCCAGAAATTCGGGGTCCTTTCTTAGTCAGCATATTTAGTAAGGATCAGGATATATGGGGGTCCATATTGGGTTCCCCCTTTTGTATGGAATTACCAAGTCTGCTGAGGTAGGATTTCATTACTAGTTTTGGTGAATGTCTAGACGGTTCACGGGGGAACATCGCCAAGATTAGACAATGGTGTTCACATGGGGAGACTGCGAATTTCATACTTTCAGTATTTGCATGCTGGGGTTTCAGCGTGGCTGTTCTCCTCCGCCAACGCCCGTTGACGGCCGGCTTCGGCAAAGCGATTATCACTGGAAGCCAGAATGGTAATTAGGCCTCCACAGCATTCACCAGTACTTCTAACACATACAGTGCGTTCCTTTTCTTCTGCTAAGGCTTCTTACAGCTGCGAGTAGCCTCAGGAAAGCAATACCTCAGTCCAAATAGTTCAATAACATTTGCCCCTGAGCTTGAAAGAACTCTCATGGCCTGGTAAACAAACTCAGCCTCAGGGCGCGCACTCTATCTTCGCTGGCGTCTTCATTCAGAAGATGCCAACGGATCTGTGGTGTTACCAGCAGGTCGGCAGGGTGGGCGTGAGCTCATTGCTTGCTGGAGTGGAGGCCTTTCTGAAGATTTGGGAGGCGAGAGGTGTGAGGCTGTAACAGGCTAGAGTGAAGCCGTCGGAAGGAAATGAGTATCGCAGAAATTGGAGCATGGGAGCTTAGTGATCATCAGTACTCGAAGCCAAATCCCAAACCTGCAGGAGTTGCTGCAGCAGCCTGCCTGGCCCTAGCTTCTAAACCTTAAGCCTTAAACGCTTTGAGTGCAGGTCATCCATGATCTGCGGCCGACTTACATCATCGACTTGGGGAGTTCTCAAGGAGGCGAAAATTTCTGCAAAAGTTAGCAAGCTTCTCCTTCATGTTTTTTTTCGCGCAGCCGAACTTTGGATGACGTCTTGAAAGCAAAAGATGGGGGTTGACTTCCTCACTTGGCAAATTCGCTTAGCTTCCTTCATGGTTCTAAATTCCAAGTCCCTTCGGGAAATGTTGAAAGATCAGGTATGCAGGTCAGCATATTGCATTCTGGGACGCCAGCAGCAGGGCACAATAAGAGCAAGGGTGTTCAATTGCTTGTGGCACAAGCTGCTTTTGGAAAAACGAGAATGATGGCACGCAAGAGAGTCGATCAGTTCGCCTCTAGCATTCAAATTTACAAATTTTTGCGGAGCTTAAGACAAGCGTGGAACCACATACAGCCCCTTTGAAACGAGAGCTGTCTTTCGTATGGCTCCTGTTGGGGTTCCATGTTTGTTCAGGGGAGGGGAATCCCCCTACGGTTGATAGAAGAAGCTGCTGCATGGCCCTGTGTGCCCAAACCTTGAGAATCATGGTGCGATAGTAAACTAAGGGATTCAGATTTTTTGTCCATCAGCGATACACATGTGCTCCCACTAAAGCCTTGCACACCCCCCCAAGCCTGTTTGGGTGAGCGTAGGTAGCACTGTATGGTTCGCATCCATGCTGAAGCTCTTCGAGATTCCTGGCAAGGCTCGGGACGCCGGAGGAGATTGATACCAAGCTAGAGTTGAGGGTTTCAGCACTTTTGGGGGTTAAGGTTTATGGCTCCGGGTTTGAGATTTCATAATGTGGGTTCAAGGTTCAGGGTTAAGCCAGAGCATAAGGTTGAGGGTCGAGTACCTACCGATAGAATATTCCGGCTGGACATGAGGCTTCAGATAGTGACAGTTAGAGTAGTTGCTCACATGTCAGTGATAGAGTCCCGTGTTTGCTGCTGATCATGGGAAGTGACGTGTGCGGCGACGTGTCGAAAACTTTGGGTAGGACTCTCAACTTTGAAGTTTCTAGTTAGCAAAAGCCAATCCTCAGGCCCAGGCCCCAACATGGCCCCGCAATCTTGAGCACCATGGCTTGGTACCCATGCACACTCAAACACCATCCACTCTGTGTGAACCTCTGAACCGCCAAAGGAATTGCAATCTCACAGCATCCACCACATTCACTGCCCATTAGGTCATCTCAGTGGACCTGGCTTTGGACCAAGCCTATTGGTGCAAGCCTGAGGAGAAGGACGTACTTTCAACCTTGGGATAGCCAGCGTGTTCCGCAAGATCTCCTGATCCTTCCAGGTGCCAAATTCAAGTGCAAGGGACCTCGTGGTAGGTTTTCTGTCAGGGCTGTCCGTTGGTCACATGTTCCGACTCCTGCAGCTCTGCTGGAAATGATTCTAGGACGTTCTGAAGGCATGCTACGGATCGGGGCTTTGATTGGGTTACGAGATCCAGAACCTGCAAGAGGCAATCCCCAAGCCTCTAGCCCTTCGGTGCGTTCTGATCATTAATTTGTGTGTGTAGGTGCTGTAAGTTGTTCTGCACAGTCTGAAAGGATCGCAGCATGCTCTTGACGTTGTTATTCTGATTGTTCTTATCACATGCTTGCTTGGCCAGGTCGCCTCTACCTGGCTACCATGTCTGAATATTGCCATGAGGAGTAAAGTCTTCGGCCAAGGCTCACCAAGAAGCGTGCAGAAGCTGCTGTCGAGCGCTTGAAGCTGGAAGAGTTCGTAGACTGGTGACGGGCTAAGATGCGGTTCAGGTGGTTTAGGGCTGGAGGTGTCTGAGGCCTTAGTCGAGCCCAGGGACTAGTAGCTAATGCTTCTGCAGTTGCGTATGTGCAGATTAAAAGTCCTTAATGTGTCTCAGAGCTACTGGCCGCCGACTGGGGTCTTGACAATGAGCTTGCTGTTTTTCTACGGTCCCTACTGGCACCCTTGCGCTTAGAGGTGGAGATATGGTGCTTTTTTCAGGGGCGGACAGCGCAGCGGCATGGAGATGCTTGAGACCTGAAGAGCAGTTTGGCATGTCTCGGCATCTTCTGGCAAGTGCCCAGGTTTCACTCAACCCGAAACCCTAGCAAATTTCTGGGATGGTACGCGAGCCTCAGCAAGTTGCAGCTTACCTCCGGAAAGTCCTCAGGGATCAGGGCTGCGAGAAGGTTTGTTTCCTTGCTAGCGCTCTTAACCTACATGCTCCGGCAATGACCTCGAGAAGAAAACAAGGTTCCACTAATCTTCACTCGTTCCTGTTTCAAGGGCTACACAGGCAGGTATATCAGTGGGCACATATATGGGGGATACATCCTGACACCTGGTCGTCTCGATGCCAAAAAGGAACTATGTCGTGGGCGGCTCCAAGAGCAAGGAAGTCAGGGCAAAGGCCAGGGTTTGGAACTAAGGGTGTAGGGCTCCTGCTCCTCTCTTCCTCCTACTGCACTTTACATGAGAGTCTCGACAACTTGCACCACCCCAAGTCCCCAAGTCCTAGGAGTTGCGCTACCTCAGATTTCCTCCAACATCATGCTCTTCTATTGTTGGCTCGACTTAGAAATTCACACTTTTGGAAGGTGAAGCGGCTTTGCAAAGCAGCTCCCTGCATGGTGGTGTCAGTGCATCCCTCAGTGCAAGTTTCTGGTCAGGCCTCACCTGAAAGCTAGTCTCCGTGAAAGCGTTGCGGGTTTTCTGCTGTTTTATTGGCAGGGCTTGTTATGATCATGGTAGGTAGTGGAAGCTCTATCTCTGAGGCTCGAACGAGCTGTCATGACCAAATATAGAGCCTGTTAACTATCCCAAGCTTCATGGGCGGGAGGCCCTGCCGATTCATTCAGGCTGGGTGCACTTGTATGCGCGCCTCTGCATGATTTGGCGCCTAGTGATGCTTGTCTAACGGCTGCCTTTGGTCATAGCATACCTGCTGCGCATTGTTCTTTCTCATCCGGATGTTCTGCATGCAGTCCTCGACGGCTGCTGTGGGTTAATGATTCTCCTCATTTTGGAGTCATGTCCCGCGGTCCTCCCCGAACACATCCCAAGTCTCGTGCCACAAAAATGGCACCAGAATGTGGGGACTCTGCCATCTGAGTGGGCTGTGGACCATGCTTGGATGCAGCAAGTTTCAGCATTTACGAGCAATCGTTGCTTGTCCTTACAAGGTCGTTGGTTCAATCTACACTCCCTGCCCTCGCAGTGTAAAAAAATGGCTTACGAAAGTCCAAGGTCGCATGCTATCCAAACTTAATCCTGCTAAGTGACGTACAGCCCACCTTGCAGGACTCCGATCATGACTACGAGCACACGTACCACGAAATGGTGCTTTGTCTGAAGAGTGGCTTGTTTCATGCGTCGCTTCATTGTTTCATGTATAGTGTAGTCGTGGGGAGAGACCGTTGCAGTGTGTTCGACAGATTTGCATCACATGCACAGTGAAAGTGTGGTTCAGGCCTAGATGTATGCCAAGAGGATCAGTGTGCTAGGAAGCACAAGGTTCCACCCAATTATTGTAATTTGCTCCCATGGCCTCAAATCTCTGCTGCAGCCTATGGTAGAGAAGCTCAGGAGTGGTACGCAAAGCATGTGGGCGTTGGCACTTGCCTGAGAACGGTGAGGAGGCTAAGCGCTTTGCAAGATTCACGTTCTTGCCCACAGCACGTTTTGCCATACTAAACAGGTACCCCAAAAAGGATCCATCTCCTAGTTGCTTCAGGCATGGCTGCTATTGCAGATGTTGTGTAATTTGGACTTGTGTACTGCCACCCCGCGAGCAGGGACCCTTGCATTCGGGCTGCTGCAAGAGCTTCGTTGCAGTATCTCGAGTAAAAAACATGACTCTTTTAATCCATACCCTCCACAACATGGAGAGTATTTATTCTTTGTCAGTGGTTTGAGGTCCAACTGTTATGTTAGTGGGGCCCCTCGAGTTTGGAGACTTCATGCCTTAGTAGGAAACGCCATCCAAGGTCAATACTTGATCGTTGAGGCGCTCCTGTTGAGTCGGT
The DNA here is from genome assembly GCA_905231905.1 of Symbiodinium pilosum. Taxonomy (NCBI): domain Eukaryota; class Dinophyceae; order Suessiales; family Symbiodiniaceae; genus Symbiodinium; species Symbiodinium pilosum. The sequence goes on along the minus strand of CAJNIZ010000003.1, from coordinate 248,236 downwards.
TGGAATTGGGCGGTGGCGAGAGCCATTCCAGCATCGGATGCTCATGCCAAACTAGGATCTAGCTGTTGTGGTGTCTAGAGGGTTTTGCGGTGCGGGAGTAAATCCAGCAGTTGACAGGTAATCGTGAACGCGATTGTTGCTCTGCTCTGTGCCTTTGTCAGCCTCACTTATCCTGTTCAATTTCTGTGGGGAGTGTGCGATTTGGATAGCGAGCCATTGCCCTGCGAAGTTTAGTGAGTTCTTGGTGAGCACCTGCACAGGGGCAGAACAACTTGAATAAACTTGGGGAGGAGTGTTCCTTTGGCAGGACACTAATATCTACGGCTGGACCGGCTGGATCAACATCAACGATCCCAACGAGGCGGGCTTAAAAACAAAGGAGATGCTCTGAGGACTGTTCTCGTAATAGGAGTGCTCGCGACATGTACAAAGCTGCCAGAACTGCTAGGACTCCGGCAACCAAACATGTGACCTTGGGAAGCAGTGCCCCAGCACCGTGTACGGTGTAGTCATACACCACTGGAAGAATGTTTGTCCCAGCTTCAATTCCGGATTCCCTACACACTCGCTGAGCTCAGCTATTGCTGCCGTGTGACCTCTGTATTTGAGTGCCAGGCTGAACTTCGAAAAGGGCCCATGGAAGCTGCCAACGACTTCGAGCTAGCGCAAAGGCGGTGACGGTAGACTTCGAGCCGTCACATTAAATAGGAATGGTGTGAGAGGGGAACAGTATGTTCCCCATTCTTCAGTCCCCGCATTAGTTGCAGAAAGCCATCTCCTGGTTCGTTGAGAAGTCCCACGATTGTGGTGCTCCTTGAAAGGCCTTCTTTGGTGAGAACAGAATGTTATGCGATCTCCTTACGCACAATCACGGAACGTAAAGCAGGCTTTAGGTTGGAGTCCACATGGACCGTGCAGAGAAACGCGATTGCGCATGATTTAGAATATGGCCCAGTCTGGGCTGGTTCAAGTACACGCATGCAATTGCTGACTTTTGTCAGGGCGGACTTTGTGCGGACGGATTGGTGCGCAAAGCACTACGGAGGACTTTCTCAGACCCAAAATGGATGGCCAAGGCCTCAGCTTACGGGTTCCAGGAATGAAGCAAATCATCAACAACCGTTACGGTTGGAGCCCTGATTTCAAGACCTGCAAACACGATCTGGTGGCATTGACCTTGGATCCCAGAGACAAGGATCTCACCCTCAGCAATGGATTCTGTGATAGATGCATGTAAAGCGATGAACATTTTAGATGCTTCCTGTTTCAGCACCCAATCAGGTTCTTCCGGAAAGCCAAGCGCGCACGGGGAATCAGCTAATGAGCCGCGTAGCCAACCAAAGATGAAGGCGGAGCGCTGGGAAAGTGAGTTTAAAAGACTTTGAGGGCTAGGGTTTTTGAAAAGCAAGGTCCTACAGGGCACAAATTCCACAACGTGTTCTTGGTATAGCACAATACAGAACTGATAGTCTTGCATACGCAGTTCTCAGCACATCTCACGGCGGTGTTATAATGTGCGCCTGTAATTCGAGGTTTTAGAGCTGTGGCTGCGGGCTTGGGTTCAGTAAGGGCGAAATGCAAAGATGCCTGAGCGAAGCATCAATCATCCGCCCCGAGCAGCTACTCCAGGGCGTTGTGAAGTACGCTGAAGTTTTAAACTTCGAGGCTTCTAGGGGGCACCACGGTCTTGGATTTGTGAGACGCGCCCTGTGTCAATTTCATGACTAGGTACGATCCCTGTGCAGCAACGTCGCCTCAAACCATGTGTCCTGCGTCTACAGAGACCCCATCACAGATTGTTTAGCAGATGTCTGCAATCGTTGACCAAGGGCATTCTTCCTTCATTCCGCAATAGAAACGGCACTGAGAACTGTCCCACCCAAGCAGAACCTGGAACGGGGAAACTAGAATGCCCTCCGAATCCCTGCATACCCTACAGAATCCCTGAAGGAGACCCCTGTCGCACCCCAGAAATCAACTCTTACTCCCCAGAATATCCTGTCCGCCATGCCCTGCATGCGCTGCGGGTTGGCCTTGCTGTGGTCCTGGGCCTGCTTTTGCAGCTTCGCGCAGGGCGAGGTGGATTGCACGACTGTACGCAACAGGTCCCCGTCTGGGCGCCGACGTGTTATAGGACATCACACTGGTATGCATGGTTTGGGGGGTACTCTCAAGCTTCTAGGAGTTCTGTGCTCCCTGACACGATCCTGATAGACGAGATCAAAGTCTTTTCAAGATCCGCTCTTTCAAACATCATATCACATCAAACCATGCGAGCAGAATGCCATTTTGCTACTGTAGCACCAGCCAAGATGGGGGCCTTTTCTCTAGTATTCGCCGGAAAGCCCGTAGCCCATAGCTCCACAACAAGCTGAAACACCGTATATGAAGCCCCTAGGATCTCAAGGGAATCCCCTGTGAGTAGGTGGCTTTGCTTTTGGGAGACAGCTGGGCAGCCTTTGCTGGCAACACCCTGCTGGAGCACTGCGTGCTTAAGCTGAATTTAGGGTTTGGGGTTTTCGGTTTGGGCTTCAAAGATGTTTAGGATTCCGTGTCTGGGATTCAAGTCGTGGGCTTTGGGCGTAGGATTTAAAGTGCCGGATGCAGCCTCCAAGAGCAATCCGTGGGGATTCCATACATGCCAGATTAGGAGACCGACCATATGAGACCTTATTGCCTTATGGGGCCACATAGTGCAGTAAAACTGCTTGGGGTTTACTACAACAGTGGTGTGTTCAGCAGGGGTCTATTCAACAAAGATGCGTAACCTCGCTCTCCAAAGCCTCCCGTCATCGTCATGGGTTCATATGGGTTCTAAACAGTTGTTTTGTTGGGGGGGGAGGTGGGGGGGACGGGAAGGTGTTGGGTGTGGGTGGCTATCTGACCCCTTAAAGGTTGAATATGTTTTGTTTTTTTCGAATGTAGAGTCTACTAACATGATTGAACATGTAAACTTTTTAGTTTTATTCTAGGAATATAGAAATGAAGTTTCCGCCAAAGGAGCCAGTTGAGCTGCGCAGCCAAGGTTGGTATGACGCAGGTTGTGCCTGGGTCATAAGGTAATGGGAGATATTCTGGTCTGAGGGTTGGGGGGCGGCACATAGAATAGCAGGAGGGATGAAGAAATGGTTTAAGTTAACGCGTGGTCCATAGGATCCTAGGTATCAAAGGTTCTGCATAGGTGTTTTTCTCGAGGAAAAGAGGGATGCTGGATTTGAATACTGCAGGGTCAAGAGGACAGGATCCCAGAATATCATTTGATTCATTGACAGTAAACCAGGTGAATGTTGGTGTTCCGGGCACCACTGCTGCCGACTGGGCGGCGGGTCTGGATTGCGAGTCTTGGGCATTGGTTGAGTCGATGCCCAGGCGTGTTTCAAGACCAGGGTCCCGTTTATAACATGAGGATCCTCAATCGAGCGGCCTTTGAAGCGGAATGCTAAAAGGGGATGTCATCACTTGAGAATCTGGATGTTGGTACAGGAGAACAGTCCTGCATGTTCTGGGATATGGTCGACCTCCTGAGCCTCAGCTTGAGTACAAAGGACTCTGCTCCGGACTCATTCTGCTGCCAAGAAGGTAGCGGCGTGCCTTGGAAGCAAGAGAGAAAGGTGTAGCAACAGTACAGTATTGGCTAGGGTGCTGTAGTATTGGGAGATATACTGGAAATGGGCTTTCTGATGGGAAGCGATCGATTCCAATGGACCGCCAAGAAGGGCTTCGAATTTCCATGCTTTGCTAATTGCTTGTTCGAAGGGGCAGCTTAGCCGTATTTCATAGTATGGCAGGCTTGCAGATTTCCAGACTGGTGCGTAAGCTAACATGTGGAGCCGCAGAGGATTTCCTCTGTCATGACACCAAAGCTGCTACGATGATTCACAGTGCAATGTCTTTTTCAGGACTCTCACTGGGCCTAAGCACTACTCCAAGAGTTCGGGGACTAAAATTCTGTATGAACAGAACGCAATGCCGCGCAGCTTGCTATTCAGTTGGACTTTGTGACGAACCTGCTGTCATTCCAGCATCCACCCCACGCTCCGGATGAAGCAAACCTCTGTGACACTTTGCACAAAGCTAAGCACTTCAGACCCTTGCAATTCAAACCAACCTAAACCCAGACACTCTGCTTCTCAAGGGCAAGATTCTCAGGGAAGTTTTGGGGTCGGGTGTTGCTTTGTGTTTTAAGGTTCGGGCTTTAGGGCCCGGTTATTCAGAAGGCATCCAATACTGCCAGGCTGGCTGCAGCATTCCTGCTGCATTGGACATGCTACCCCCTGGAGATGAGCCTGTCGTGGCCTGGGTCAGCTTGGGTGGGAATCTCGCACAGATCAGTGTGCAGATATTTTACTACAACATGGAGAGTTGTACGCCTCCCGAAATGAAATCGCCCTGGTTGTACGGCCCCAGACTGCTTATCTGCCAGAGTGAAACCTATATGCACATAGGCATGGCCAGTTGCAAGTCTCGACCGTGTCCCTAAATTATCTATCTCTTTGAGCAGGTCGTATATGTCGTTCCCAGGAATGACTACATCATGTCGTCCTGCGATGAGACAAACGAAGAGGGCATGGCCACGTTGCAGGAGAATCTTGAACAGGCGGGGGTGGAGTGGGGCGGGGGATTGTACTGTAGGGGTTTTGTTTAGGGTTTCTTGACTAAGGTGCCAGGGTTTTAGGCTTCGGGGCGGGGATAATGAGTTAGGCTGCCTTGGTGTTTGCGTGCCAAAATGTTTGAACGTAATTTTGGGTGTGCGGCGGGTAGGAGATGCGCTGAACCGTCGCTTTACTACACCGCCACCACCACCTCCACCTTAGCTATCCCATTATGCAAACCTTCTGGAATCACACTTTAAATCTTGCTGGTGGTGGTGCTGGTGGGTGGTGCTGCTGCCGCTGGTGCTGCTGCCGCTGGTGCTGGTGC
>CAJNIZ010000003.1:222436-243216 GCA_905231905.1 Symbiodinium pilosum | reverse complement strand
TGCTGCCGCTGGTGCTGGTGCTGGTGCTGGTGCTGCTGGTGGTGGTGTTAGTGCAAGAATGTCGTGCCCTTTTCAGCTGCCTAGGGCAGTGTTCAAGGTTGTGTGAGGGTGTGCAAGGCACCACATTTGTTTCCGTTGTTGTTGTTCCCGAATCCAGTCCTGCAATAGAAACAGCCTATGCCCGAACAACAACCGTCCTCTATAGGTTGAATATCGCATGTTTGCAGCAGCATTCGTTCTCGAGTGGAGGGCTTGCAAATTGAGAGATTGTGCAGTGCCTTTAAATCGCCTCAGGTAATTGCCAACATTTCGGCGCTTGCTCCAGATCCCTGGCCTGTGCACTCTATCAGAGGTAAGTACGTATGCGTGGATGCAGGGATGCACTTTTCAAAAACTGTGCCTCGTTTCAGCTTTTTGAGGTTTGAGAGTGTAAGGTGGAGTGTAGCATGCTCAGAGTCTGGAGTTAGAGGATTTTGGTACATAGTTTGATTTTGCAGGATCGTTTGTACTGAAGCAGATATATTGGATGCTGAGTGCCGAGGCCTGAAATTCCGGACTCCATTTTCCAGAGTCTTTGATGCTACGGATCCAGGGTAGATGGAGGAAATCTGTACCAAGGCAGGCCCACATGAACTGTATTTCCGAGGGTATATGTTACATATGGCGATGCAAAATTCCCCAGTCCGTTCCTGTCACCTAAGCCCACATTCAGGGTATGTCCAAACCCTGACACTGTCAATGAAAACCACAGCGAGAACTGTTACGTGTCTTGAATGGCCCTTTTGTAGGCTTGTCCACATTGTGGAACACCGATGGAGCAAGTCGGCCATAACGGACTACTACATTGAGCATCTGACTGACACGGATCTGATCCACTGCCCGGGCTGCTTTCAGGGACTTGAATGTAGCTCACGGGATGTAGCTTTCCGAGTAGCGGGTGTACGAATCAATTGGATGACCAGCAGTTTAAAGCCATAACTCCTGCTTGGATGAGTGGGGGGGAAGTTCCCAGCGAAATTCCAGAATGATCCGTAGCGGGCACCCCTCAAATCAGGAGATATCCGTTGTCGTCACCGGCTACGCTACCCCCAGTGGACCCCTGGTCTGGGCCCCCGGCTGTGAGGAGCCGGGGAGTCTGCATCCTCTGAACGAGGTGGTGCCCCTCGGCCTGAGGTAGGATTTTTCATTATGGCTTTGGTGAGTACATATGTGGCTCCTTAGGAATACTGGGGGGTGTCTAGGGGTGCCCACTTGGAAAGACCACAGGGAAGAGCACGTGGGCAGTTGTCAAAGTGGCCATAGTTGCCGTAGTTCTGACAACAATGTGCTAATATCTGTGTTTGTGGTAATCGCCCGAGTACGTTAGGAACATTGAAGCTGACTAGGCGTGATTCAGAAAAAGCCTTGGAGTTGTGGTCTGAATTACCTTGGGGATGTATGTCCGGACCCCAACTTAGACGCATCCTTCTTGGGCGGCATGGTGGCAGGGCATAGGAACTGAACAAACCCTCCCGTGATGACTGAGACTGAGCCTGAACTCTAGCACCATACAAAGGTAACCCTCAATCCTCAGGAGTCGGTTTCTCTGATTAGGGGGCTCAGATCGGGTTGCGGCACATGAGGGTATCTAATTGAAGCTGCGTACAGTCGTTGCTGCATCATCGGGTACTTGAATGCTTACTGTAAGCATTCAGGTTTCCATGTTGCCAACATGCCTTCCTCAGAGGAAGATCGCGGCAGAAGCCACGAACATCACCTTCGTCAACGTGACGACAGTTACGGGCGGCAGCTTAAGCAGCCACAGCCTGCCGGAGTACTACCTGGACCGGGATAAGCCTCCCCACAGCGCACCTGAAGCGGAAGCGGGCCCCACGTTCCCTAATGTCGGGCCGTCTTGTAGGATGGCTTGGGAGTTCTGACAGGTTCAAGGCTAAGGGATTTCAAGGAGTTAGTCACCAATGCGGAGTGCTGTGTTGTAATTACATGGTCTTGAGGTGGCCTCGCTTTGCCTTCAGGCCGTTGACGTATCGTGCCCAAGCTTTTGTCAACAAACAGACCAGAAATCGTAATGGTCTGCAAGGAAAACAGCTCGTGGAGGAATCCAGCGGCGTGCTTGACATTATGGTGCTCTGAACTCTTGGCAGACCTCATGCTCAAGTTCCTGCCATGATCAACCCAAAGACCTTACCACTTGAGATCATGATTTTTGAAAGCTTATTTCCAGCAAGTGAAGACGGACGTCCGCAGGTAGGGACTTGCTTGAGCTATTTCGCAGAACCAGCTTCTCTGTGTTACTGAATTGGATGGGTAATTGCCGAACAACGAGCCATCAGTTTGCCCGCCTTGGCATAGACTGCGAGACATGGTAAAGTTCTGTGTTGACAGCCTACAGATGCGCCGCATCATCTGAACCGGACTCGAAGTGTCCCGCAAAGGCGTTAATGGATCCAACAGGGCCCGGAAGGTGTACAAGGGAGAGGATTCAATGCCCTTCCCCTGCCAGGATGAGATCCACCTCAATGCGCGAGGCCTTGGGCTTTTGTGAGTAAGTAAGGAGGTCAGTTTTCGCACATTTTGAACACTTGTATGACGGGCCTTCCCACAGCACGGTGCAGGTTCAAAAAGAGAGAGAAGAGAGCTTAGCGTTCAGAATCTGCTTGTACGTAACGTAATGGTGTGATTATTCACTAGGAGGCATCCTGCTGCACACCTTCAGCTAAAAACAGCCTGGTTGATAGCAAGATGCCGTCTACCCCTATTTGCAGGATTCGAACTGCTTTCTTTGAACACCTTGCCCTGCCGATTTGCCAATTAATCTGTAGCCAAACCTGCCCATGAGGGCATAAGCTACTCTCAAACCCTTGCAAAGGTTTTCATAGCAACCCGAGATTGCGGACATGTCCACTTCCAAAAAGGGATCCAGGTATGCAATGGTGCAGCCCTCTGATTTTTTGATGCACGCGGGAGGCTACTGCAGGCTCTGGACTGACCCAGAGATGCAAGATGCCATGGGGTGTGAAACGCGGGCTCTACGTGGACCAGCCTGCTAGGAGGATCTTTTTGGGCCGCCTGGGTGTTCAGATGTTGGGGTCTTTCAGCTCATCCTGAAGGATGGCCAACGAAGTATCAGACTCCTGGGATGCACGTGTAACATGACCTCAACTTTCTGGAGCTTGCCCAATCGGGATTGCTTTTGCTGTTGAGCTGGCAACCCCTTTCAGGGAGTGGCCACGCGCATAAAATGCGCTTGCAATATCGCTTTGCAGCACCTTCTAGGGTCGAGAGCTAATTAGCTGGAATGGCGGTCTTTGATACAGAGCCTGCTACTGAACAAAATCACGAGCAGTCGGCCATTTCACAACAAGTCGCATTGCATAGTCATACTCTGGACAAGAGTAACCTGCCCCAGACGCCTTTACACCACTAGGGTTTCAAATGGGGCGACGCGACGATGAAAAAGACCCCATCATTACAGCGAGTTAGAGACAAGGCAGAAGTATCCCAGCTAGTTAGAAATCTGTGATTACCTTAGCTACTCCTACCCTGAACCCTTATACCTAGAAATCAAACGATGAGGGACCCACTTGCTCTGTAGGGAGCTCGGCGAATCAAGGGCCAGCATTCGTCCAAGAGCCACAGCAGCCGAGGGAACCTTAGCTGTTTTGGTGTGGCTCCTATTCTCTAAGGTTGCAGGCATGGGCGGAAAGCGTTTGGGGGGTTCGAGTTGAGGCAGCTTGGGCTCAAGAATGGGAAGACGCAGGCCGGAATCTCCTAATCATTGGGGACCCATGGCTTCCAGCCTTCGATTTTCTTGGTATTTCCCGAAACTAGGGGTCCCTACTAGTTTGTCTCCGTACTTGTTGCAGTCTGTAGGGACCCTAGAAAAGGGCACCAAGTTTTGAGAAGCTTCCTTCTTGGTAGCAAATGCTACGTTCATCTCCCAGACGCGGAGTGATTTCGAGCGCCCTTGAAAATCGATCTGGTTATAGTTACAATATTTTGAAATCTGAGTTACCCTCCTCACATCAAAGCCCACGAACCCGTGAACCATGAAACCCGCACAAAGTACGAGCCCAGGGCTTGGAGAATCCCCCAAAGTCGAGAACCCTTTAAGCACAAAACAGTCGTTCAAAGCATGTCCCTCGATGATGGAATTTCGTAACCACTTGGACCAAACAAACACGGCTTACCCTCAAATACTGTGGCATCTCTATCATTTGCTCCTGAATGTTTGGTTTCCTGTAATCGCTGTACACTCCTCCATAACTATCCCTTTCGTCATTTTCTCGCTTCGCTACAAAGAAATTGTGCTGTGCTATTTGGCTTGAAATGGGTAGGTGCGGGCGTTTAGTTTCCCGTTCGACCGTGAGTCGCTGTGTACTGTCCCCCGTTTCAAGTAAGAGTACTTCAGAAACTCGCAGATGATTTCAAGAGCGCTCAGAGAGCTGCAGCGACTCTTTGTGGCCACTGCGTCGCAAGCAAGCTGCAATATTCGGCAGATGCTGCGGGTCTAGGATCTATATATACGAGCTATAGGAGTTAGACATGCGTTTCGGAGATTGAAGTTTGCTGTTTTGGGGTTGACGTGCTTCTCCGGTAGCTAGAACTCCTGGCCATAATCGCAGGTGTGTCATCCCGCGATGGCCTCATGTGCCACTGCGTGCATGGGTCACAAAAAGAAGCATCCAATCGCACACAACTGGCACGTAAGGCAGCAAGATGATAACCTTGGACCCTGATGGATAACAGCAAAATCGAATGCTTGCAATGTCTCAACAGGAGAGGTGGAGGCTTCCCAAAAATGTGGGTCCCCTTCATTCACTCGGGTCCATAGGCTGAGGAAGAGATACTCTAACTTTTGCTGCCTATACAACCCATATTCAACGCAGGCCTTTTGTGTGCAGGCTTCAGGCCCCAACCTCCATCTTTTCTACTTGGTGGCAAGCCGCACGGTTCAGGGATTCCACAGCTGGGGGCCAACTAGCACAGAAGGAGCTGTTTTCAGACTCATTTGGCTCCAGGTGCTTCTAGCTTTGTTTCTGAGTGAAGCTCCTGGAAGGCATGGCCATTGGTGAGAGCTCTAGTGCTTAGAGGGAAATGTGGGAGTGGATCATGTGGATGATTTTTGGGCACGTAGGGACGACTGCAGGGATTCATGACTACATTCGAGAACCTGGAAGCTTGAGGAGAGTTGTGCAACATCCGCTGCGCCTATGCTGCCAGAAGTCATGTTAGTAGGGGGCAGGGGCAGCGGTGTCAAATGGTCATCATGGAGCAATGCTTCAGAAAGCTGCGCAAAAACGCACGCCAGCACTGCAGCAAGGTAGAAATCATGTTTGCGCTTGTTGTGAAGTCCTTTCACTTGTTGGTTTGTTGATGCAAGCAGTGATGCATGGTGCTAGTCTGACTTAAAATGATTGAAGCAATTTCTTCACGTTTATTTCAACATGACGTGGCTCGCGGTCATAGCAGCATGTTGCCTGTGCGGGCCTTAGCTTCCTCCAATGTCACATTCACCACTCCTTTTGTACTTGTTGCCATGTGGTACCAGAAGGCATTGAAACTGCATAAGTCGGGGATGGGGCTAGGTGCATTTTCCAATCAGCGATCGAAGTGTCTCCCTTGCTTCAGGAGCTTTCGTTGTATGTTGCAGAGTCCATTGCGCGTGCTGTCTCCAGAGTTCAGGTGTTATTCAACTGTGATTCCTAGCTTGCGTCTTATCAACTGGTGGACATCTCAGCCTGTCGCACTTTTCTCCAGGCCTATGAAAATGTTCCCCTGACCCTTTGCAGCATGATGCTGCAGAGCAGGCATTGTGCCACAACATGCCAGCCACACCCCTTGCACAGGGGACATCTAGTTTCATGCTACCAGGAGGCGAATGCTGCAACAATCACAAGAAAGTACACAGTTGGTGAATATGTCCACACGGATGCGGCGCCGGGGTGGGTCGGTGTTTACATGTCTGGCCGTGAAATCGAGCTCCTGGCTTAGGCCTAGGGCTGCGCAATCACAGTAGCCACAGCGTTGGTTGTAGCCTCTGCGCGTGACACAAGACCTAAACCTACAAGGTGTATTGATAAAGACAGAATATGCAAGCTCAAAGTAGCATGAGTGTAACCATTAGGAGCAATTAGCGAAGGTGATAGCAATCCTCTCATGGCCATACTGCTGTTGAAATAACAGGGATCCGTACGCCGCAGACCCTCCAAGTCCTAGGGTTCAAGGTTGACGCTTCAAACGCCACAGCGTCAAGGTTTTTGAAGTTTGACATCCTGTAAGGGTTTCGGGTGCAAGATTCAAGGGCTTAGGGCCTCAACTCCCATACAAGTTTTTGGGTTTAAGCCGGCCTCATAACAGTGAGATGTGGATCCAAGGTTGCCTTGCACTCAGTCGAGAAGTGCATCTGCCTGGTCCTCGACTCCAGAGGAGCACTCGCCGGTTCAACATTGATCTTCCAATCCCAACCTCAAAGTCTGGATGCTATGGCTGTGCATTTGCTATTTCAGGTTCCGGGATGGGTGCTGAGGTTACTGAAAAAGCCCTTCTTGCTTGAGTCAAGGTCTGAGGCTTACGTATGTACTTTCCGCTTCACTTTGCCCTTGCGATTCAGTACGGCCATGCAAGTGGCCAAAACCGTACAGGGTGCACTCGCAAAGATGTCAAAGGCTGAATTGGAGGCTTTAGCATGCAGGCTATTCATCAGCCGAGCTCCCCCCGACTAAGACGCAACCGCAGAAATGCCCTGCAAAGACTGCTGCTTTTGAAATGCAGCTTCCTAGGGTGAAATCCGGTCAGGTAGTGTCGATGCTACAGATCCTGCATGACTCAGCATCTCATTATACCCCATGATCTGCAGGCCCTTGGTTAATTATCAGGGTCACGGGTTTTTTCGTATCAGGAGCAGGAATCCAGAGTTATCAACTTGTGGCTCCTCCCAAACTCAAGTCATGGGGTCGCTGCCTTACCCGTTATCAAGCACTTCCCCACATGTCATATCTGCCAGCGAGAGCCACGAGATTGTCAGAATGACGGCCATCTTGTTTCTCACAATTGCCATTGTCCTCGCATTAGAGAAGTCCTCACAGCGCTACGTGGGTTGACTTGTGATCACAACTTCAACGTGTTGCTATGCTGGTTCTTGCCAGTCTGATGGCGACCTGGATCAATTGAAAAGGCTGATCATTTACAAGCGTAATTTTCTGCAATTGACAAGGCTGATCATTTACAAGCGTAATTTTCTGCAATTGACAAGGCTGATCATTTACAAGCGTAATTTTCTACATTGGCTGCATTGTATTCTTGACTCCAACACCGTGTTCTGATGGGTCAGTGGCTACCCGCAGCTCGCGCAGGTCAACTTGGCTCTAGCTCGTGATGCTGTCTGGCAGTCACCTCAGCGCTGGCAAAGCTTAGATTCTAGATGCAGACGCGCCATAAGAAATTAGAATCACCAACAGGGCGCCTGACTCTTCTTTTCGGAAATTCATGGTTCAATACGGCCTTCAAAAACATGTCCCAATCCACATCCGAACCTGACGGCCCTGGGCTTCCACTGTGAGAATAATGCACAATCTTCATCATTCCGCAGAGATTTTGCAACGGGCTTCTGTTATCCCTGACATGCTGCCCGAACCCGCTCAGAACGTGCAGCAGGCCTGGAGAGACAAAGATGAAGATTCGGAACCCAGACATTCCAACAATGAGCGGGCATCTAGGAAGTCCTGCCAGCAGGCATATCGGACGTCATGGCATGGACCAGAAATCCTTTGCAGCCAGGTTCCGCAAGGAGGTTGATCAAATTTGCGCAGGAGCGGCAGTCGGTAAAGTGGGCAGCGTGTCATTCAGCCTTGGGTGTACAGGGCTTGGAGAGAGCAAGATTGTGTTGCAGGACTGAACTGCGTTCTTCCGGATAATGGGATTGTCCAGTGATTTGTTTCAAAATCTGTGGTTCAGTGGTCGGGACCATTGATGATGAGGATAAAGTTTTTCCGCGCCGGCACAGAACCGCTGTTGATTCAGAAATATCATGTTTTGGATTGTTGGGTTAACTTTAGAATTGCCAGCGATGCCAGATTGTGATTCTCAACGAATCCCCCTGATAATATAATGCCCATAGTATCCCACAGTTATTCCAAGACTCCCTCCCAGCACCAGTAAGTTTCCTGCCAGGACTGGGCACATCCGAAGGAGATTCAGATGCAGCACAATGCATGAGCACCCGAGACTTCACGCAAGAGGCCTGTGGCCCAAGTGTTTGGTTGACGTTTAGGGTTTAGGGTTCAGAGTTCAGGGTTGGGCATGGAGGTGCTGGGTGGATGCGAGGTTTCAGTTGCCCGGTTTAGGGATGAAGGTGTATTGCTTAGGGTGAGGGCTGGAAGGATCCCTCAAGGCCTTGTGTTAGTACTGTTTTTGTTGGTTGGTTGGCTGACTGTTTGTTAATTTTCCTATCACAGTGTCAGATGGCACTGTACGAGCCAGGAAGAACTTGCAAATGTATGAATCATGTATGTGTACATGTATGGAAAATATGAACATGCCGAGGGACCTCATCATTGTGCATAGTTGTTTCCTGCTCTGCTTTTCCTACGGCATGCGGGTGCTGCTTGTGCCATCTTGTGCCGGTCTATTTTGCTGGACATGGCCATCAGTGTGCTGTTTCAGGGAGAGTTTGTGAGCGTTGCCTGCAATGCCCTGACCTGCTGGATGCGCGCGCCGGAGAGGGTGGGAAAATACAGATACATGTATATCTGGAGCACCAGTAAGAGTTCAATTTTGAAATAGTACCGTTAAGGATGGCGAGGCCTTCTCAAGAGAAAAATGTCCGTAAACCTGCAGCCTGGAGTCATCCAGCATCTGGACGACTAGGAATAATTATGATCCTCACATAACATGTCTCTCACAACACATATGCTCAGTGCTCAATCCTGCATTCAGTTTCAAGCAGATTGATTGTTGAGGCTTGATTTGGGGATGGGTTGGTGGGGGGGGGGGAGGGCAAGTATGCCCCATCTAAGTACACAGCGATAGGAGCTCCTGAGTCTCCTGGAGCCGTCAGGGCCTTGGCTCTCCTTGCCTTGCTTCGGCTTCTGATGTGGAGAGCATTTCTGGGCAGTGATCATGTGAGAACGAGAGTGGAGGCTGCAAAGCCGTTTGCGTTCTGCGTATGACGGTATGACACATCGAACAAATTTGAGCGATGCAAGCATCGAATGCTTTGACAATTAACTCAGAGGCAGCTCAGCGTGGCGGATTGTTGAGGTGAAAATTCTTTCTATTTTCGTTCGCGAGGCAGACATGAATGATGAGAAGGAATCCTTCACAGTCTGAATAACAAAGAACGGTGGGCAAAACGTGTGACCCCATGTTGGGGTTGCCAGCAGCTTGCAGATACAAAGGCCGAGCGTGATGTTGGCAGATACCCAACATGAATGCTGTCCTGGATAAGAATTCAGCGAGTTCCGTCAGGAATGCTCACGACGTCGTTATGGCATACAGTTCACTTAGCTATCCGGGTACCTTATGAGGCCCATCTTCTGCAACCGAGCAGTACTGCGCAAAGCAATGCAAACACTGAGCTCTGGAAAGTGTTCGCAGTGCTAAGGCTACTTGCCAGGATACCTGCCCAGTCTTCTGGGAGGCCTTTCTCGGACTTGAACATGTCACCGTTACCGATTACTTCAAAGACCAACTGGATCATGGATGCATGAGGTCTGCTGAGACTTGCATTGCGCAGAGTTCAACGTAGAAGCTGTGTAAGTCATGATCCATGGTCACAAGCCGCGGGGCCATGGGCTGGATAGGTTCAACACAGCTGTAGCTCCCAGCACTCATCCGTTTTCAGGGCCGCCTGCCACAACGTAGATTGGTCTGAGAAACAGCCCTCGTTTGCATACTGGTCAGGCTAATCCGCCTATAGTATTTTGAGTGAACGCCTTCGCATAATCGCTGATTTTGGGCAGCCTGAGATGCCATCTTGTTGCATGGCCCCTGATACGGCATACATGATCTGGGGCAGGGTTCCTTCTCTTTTGCTCCCGGGCTATAGGCACTCCTCGTCTACAGTGCTGGATCGTTCAGTGCCAATCTTGTGCACGGAGCTAGTTTTTCCTACAATGTTTTTCTCTTTTTTTTATACAACCCTTGGTCAGGACTAGTTGGAGAGCAATCATCGGCAGCCTTGCGGTGACGCTGAGCACGTAAGGATCTCAGCATCTTCCACTTAAGTACATGGGATTTATGGTGAACGACATTGATTATAATGGGCCTGTTGTATGATATCTGGGTTCCTGGCAGAACAGGAGAGGCCGATAAAAGTTGTCTCCCTTTCATATCAAGGCCTAGGGCCTAGGGTCAAAGCAGAGGCGCTTCCGCCTCGCAGCGGTTTCATCCCACAAGGCATTCATGCTCGGGACCAGCATAATGCAATTCAATGCAAGGGGATTGGGCATCTTGATCACGGCATGTGAATGGATTATGCAAGCATACATGATGCCATGCGCAAGTGTGTGTTATGTGGGAATGTGCATAATCTAGCTTCTGATCTTGACAAGTGCTATGCTGCGTGGCAAGCCCGATACGTCCTCAGCATGAGGTGGACGTTGATGCTCTCCTGTCTTCGCATTTGCTGCCGACAGTCCTTTGGCTGAGCTGTTCAAGGGCAATACAACAAAAGAAGAAGAAGAAGAAGAGCAGTTTCCTGCTGCTGTCGTCTTTGAACTTGCCATGTGCTTACGCCCCTGCTGGTAGCCGTGAACCGGGCCGGGACATGTCGCGACACCATGGGTGGCTATGAGACCGAACTGTATTTCATAAAGGGAAGGCCACGGTATCTAGCCCCTGGGCGCAGAGTTGAGAAAATGGGCTTAAGCAGTTAGAGTTGCAGAAACGGCCATGACAAATTCAGAGGCCCCCTTGAACACTTGAAGGCACTGGGATAGTCGTCCAGGGCACACGAACTTGAACCGTTCGGTTTGTCGGGTTGTGAGAGCTCTCATGTTCCTCTCTATCTTGGAATGAAAGCACCTGCTGAGGAGGACAGGCAAGAAGTTCCTTGGCAGCATCATTGCACAGGAGTGGCTTGGAGGCTTCGGCTGCGCATACTGCAGCTACGGCTATGACCCTGATTGCTTCTCCTGACTATTTCTCCCGCCACCGCCTCCGACAACACCGCAGCAACAACAATGACATTAGTTTGTCCTATTGATGGAAGAGCGATTCCACATTTTAACAAAGCAGCGTTCTGAACAGTAAACGGCCGGTCCAACTCTTGAGACTGATCTCCGGATTAAGGAATACATGTTTAATATGTTCTTTACCTTTGTGGAGTTTTGGAGACAATCCTTTCACAGTCAAACTGCCCTTGCCAAATCTATCCCCAAAAATGCTTTGTAAAGATCAGGAGCATGGATTGCTCGTCCTCCTCCTCCCGACACTGCTGCTATTGCTTTGCTGTACTAGTACTACCACCAGTGCTGCTGCTGCTGCCGCGTCTGCGAAGTGCCATGACTGCCCAACGACTGCTACTATGCTCTGCGTGAATGACCACTGCAACTACAAATACCTCTTACTATTGCCTTTTCCGTAATTGTGAGCGCAGACAATCTGCAGCGAGAAGGCTGAGCAGCAGTTTATCTGCTGTATCACGGCAGCCGCCAGCCGTGGAATCATAGGCCAAACGAAGAACACGTCAGTTGCGAGCCACAACTCAAAACAAAGCTCTACTATTATACGGGAGCCCCATTCGGTCTTGCCACCCAGCTACCGCACCCAGGGCGAGAATCTCCTGTACCCTGCTGCACCGGTGGGTCCGTGATTGTGGAGATGTGGGGACCCCTGGATCTTGCAGAATTGGTCCAGGGCTAAACAAAAAGCTGAAGGAGAAGCTACAGGGCTGACGTTCCAAAATACGGGATCAGTTTTGGAGCCGTGCAATGCGGATCCTAGTACCTATGTAGGCACCACAGCGGTACGTTAAAGCTAGTGTTTGATTTTCTTTGGCCATTTGATCTGCATGCTTGAATTGGGTAGCGTGTGGTGGCGTTCATAAGTCGGGGACCCTCAAGGTCTCGAGACATTCACTCAACCTCAGAAGCTGCAAAATGCCCGATACTCCGGCAGCCATGACTTACTTGAAGTGCTATGATGAGGGACCTTTTTGCTCGGTGGAGCTTGGTTGTGAGAAACTCCCATGACTTCCGCTCCGCAACACGTTGGAATCCTTGTAGCTGATATCAGACCACAGCCCTGGCGTCCTAGCGCCTTCCCTGACCCCTAAAAAAGATCATTGCATCCGCCCACATTATGAAATGTATTCAAGGGCCCGCACGCCCCCTTCAAATACATGTCCAAAGGCCTTCGCTGAAAAGAGACGGAGACAGAAATGTAATGGGGAGCCCCCCAAAAAAAACATTCTAAATTATTGGAACTGTTGGGGCCGCATTATAACAGCATTACATGTTAGGGACTTCTCTAAGCGCCAGAATGCATATGGGTTGAGGAAACAGATGGGTTGAACAGGGCCGCAGAAGGCAAGACCCCCCTGGTCCAAGAAATTGAAGACCCTAGTGAACATGTATTCGTGAGCCCTCCCAACCCCCCCAAGGTTTTAGAGGGGCTATTGTCGCTGAGGTGTTCTTCACCTTCCCGCTCATGGGTGTTGAGCTCGGCACTTGCAAAGGGTGGATGCAAGGCTCTCCCCATCATGGGGCCAGGTCACCCAACTGACGGCACAGGGACGTCTTGGATTTGGTGGTTTAGGAAGCTCAGGCCGAAAATCATGAAATCCAAAATTGCAAAGAGCTTTCCTGTTTTCGTGCAAGGTGCCAAGGTGGTTCTTGACAAGCTGATCGCCGCGTCCTCACCGACGGGCAGCTTGAAGGGTCAGCCTGCACTACATGGGCATTTCTGAAAGCCGGGTGTAGGGCTTTGGTGGTGTAGATGTTTCCTCTCAACCCTATTCCCAACATCATGACCTCAAACGCTGGGATGATTGTTATAGGGTCTTGAAAAATTCCATAAGATCCAGATGCTAAGGGGATGAGCTGACGGTTAATATTAGTAGGGGCTCTTCGGTAACCGCAGCAATCCCAGATATCTGGGCCTTGCTGTTTCAGGGGGCTTGAAGAAGTGGGAACATAATTTCCTCATCTTGTGTAGCATTCACAAACGACATGTCCAGTTGCTCTGGCCCTAAACCCTGAATATCCCTGAATCCTAGGCCCGGCATACGCCCGAAGCTTCAGTGCTGAGGCTTCGCCGCTTTCAGTGGCGCATGCAGCATTTCTACGGCGGAGAGCTGAGTGCCGACCTCAGGTTAAGGGTTTTTAGGTGCACCCTTTTAAGCTGCCCGCTGTAATTTCTGCCTCAATTTAGGGTCATTCAGGGCGAACTACGGCCAATCAAGGAGGAACTTAGGGGGTCATTGTAGCGAGTTATATCTGAGGGTTGTGGCTTTAGATTTCTTGGAGGCTCTGGTTTATAATTTGGAGGTTCGAGTTATTGGATTTAAGATTTTGGAGTTGGGGTTTAGACCTCGGGGCTTCAATTTCAGGATTCAGGGTTCGGGTTTGAGGTCCTGAGCTTTAGACATGGGCCAACTCCCAAATCTTGAAAACCGATCCCCAGGCCCCTAAACCACCTGTTTTTATAGCGACTTGCTTGCTTTGAAGCATCAGGCAAACGCTGCGAATGCAGGACCAGCTCCTAGCAGAGGCACACTGGGTCCCTGGGTTCATCCGAAAGACGAGGCGTTCCGAAAGGTGTTGGCCGCAGCTGCTTAGAGCCAAGTGGGGCAGTGCTGCAGAGAATTGCTGTATGTTTCAGGTTCCAGTAATTAGATCTTAGGAGAAAAGCAGGCAGCCTGTGTCTGTTGTCGAGTTGCATTTTAGGCACCGCAGTCTCTGCATCCCGGGATGGCCTTGGAGTTATGTGGAGATTTTTCATCGCAGGAGTCCTCTTCAGGACAGGAAAGTCGGATTCCCGCTCAAGTATTCTGGAGGATGTATTTTGAGAAGTCAACCTGCTTAGCGCCTAGGTTGCCTGGACCCTAGAGATGGCTTTTATCCGGAAATTTTCCAGTCGCAGGCCCTATCTTGATCAGCTACCGCCCATGACAAGGCCGTAGTAGTGAACCCCCATGGCTTCAAAGCCCTGGAGGGACGACTTCCGCAGCAACCTCACAGGTCATTCAAGTATTCAGGTTCTCCTGCATTGGCTCCTGTTGCGCTTCCCTAAATTTTCACATAATGACTTGACAAGTCACACCCGTCTTCATCAAGAAGACCAGGGCAACCTGAAAGCCCGAAGACCATTTTGCGGCAGGGTGGCAACACTCCTGGAACAGGCCGGTGCAGGGCTTCAGTGGCTTTTGGGTTCAGAGCTTAGGTTCAGACTTCAGGCGTCTGAAGGCTTCAAGGCCTGCCTGCTTCTGGAGGCTGCTCTACAGAGCAAAAACCTCGCGTGCTCAAAGCTTCTCTATAGAATCTGAGAGTATGTAAGGCCGTGTAATCCAACCAGCAACCATGGCGAGCGTCCTTCCTGGAAGCATTTGTGCTTCATCGTGCCATAGTAGGATGCAAGTAAATGCTGTTGTCGATGCCAAACAGTTCCTGAACATCCAAGACTTCTCTCCATTGAGCTCAGAACCCTGTCAAAAACGGGCTGTTGCGTCTGGGAGGCCGCAAGCGCGAGCGCGCAAACACAAGCGGTGCCTGGGCTTCCCTTAGATGCCTAGACAGCAGGGTTGAAAGAAGGGGTTCGATTGCTGTCGTGACATGTCCTAAGAACCCCAGGCGACACTGAGCAAACTAATTGCGCGCTTGGACTGAATTTACGGTTTCGTAGGATGTCATCTGTCCACCTCACTTATAGTGCGCCTGATCAGGCCTCAGGGCCCTTGAGTATTTCCAAGTAGATTCAGGGTTCGTGCGGGACTCAGAGGTTCTGAGTGCAGCTGGGGACGATAGCTGTCGGATTCCTTGCAATGAAGACTCTCCTCTCATTGAATGCCACGAGTACAGTAACAACGGATCCAAGTTCCTGCCGTCGCCCGAAATGCAATTTCCAATTTGTGCGACACCGATTAAGCCCAATTCCCGTGAGGGTCGGCTACTCTGCGCTATTGCAGGACTAGGAACTGCTTTGACAGGAGTGGATGGTTTAATAGTTTGTTCAGAATGAAGCACTGACACATGTCGGCCGAATTCCCAATCTTGGCTGTGTCTGCGATATGTGACACTCGACACTCAGACCGGAACCCTGCACTTGAACGCTTGCCTCATCCTGAACGATTAAGCCGATTAAGCTTTGAATAGCAATTAAATTTCATGGCCCCGGCAGACAGACTACCAGGGGTGCCCTGACGCAAGACCTGCAGCTCTCCATGAGCTGCGTACGATTATGTAAAGTTCGGGGTATAAGATGATCTGCATGCAGCTATGAAATGCCTTCTTGGGCTTCTTGCCAAGAACAACACTTCTGGCCTCCAGCTTCCGACCTGTTCTTCAAAACCTTGAGCCTTGATCTGCAGACTGCATCTCCCAGCAAGCCAAAACTAAACAGTCTGTTTTGGCGGAAGCCCAAGTTCCTTTCCCTCGATAGCTGCCTCTGCAACAATAGATATTCTGAATTTAGTCCACTTTAGGTTCCTGTAGCAGGGTTATGTGATGTAGCCAGTGCTCTACGGGGGGATGATTAGATTAATTAAGGGTTGGTATGATATAGCTGAAAGCAAGCCGCGGGGTCCCCAGGCACGGCACAGAAAGCCAAGCGCAAGAGCGCACCTCCACGGGAAAAGGCAAAGGCCTGAGCCTTGACTTGGGCAAGTGTGGGGTGGCTTTACGGATTCTGCGCTAGGTTTCTTCAGCAGCATGGGGAAGAGCCCTCATCACTCGGAGATATGGTCAAGACATGGCACGCCGGACCGAAACCCAAATTCTACTGCTGCGGACAGCAATCTACAATTGCCATAGTGAGTACTTCTTGTTTTGCCATATTCTGGCAGGAAGCCTAGTTAACTCTACTAGAAGGACTCGAGTGACAACAGATTCTGCAGTTGCTCGGATTTCCGTTGTGCCAGGAGATCTGCAAAGATCCACAGAAGCATCAATGGAGTGGGTGTTGAAGGCTAAATCAGACATAATTCTTGAGTAGATGGAGTCCTGCATGTGGCGCGGTTTTTTGGCGCATCAGGACACTATATATGTATATATATATATATAGATAGATAGATAGATGAGAGGGAGGGAACTTGCACAGCCGCGAAACATGCAAAAAAAACTACCACCACCCCCGCCCCGGAAACATACCCCTGAAACATACGCATAAACCTCATGCTAAAGAGAACCCTCTGACTGAGTGATGGAAGGATGGATGAAGATTGGTCAGCAACAGCAGGCCTAGCAATTGAGCAGGGAGCAACGTGTCCTAACCCACGGCCCCACGGCACCCCAGACTCTGACCGAGGACCTTCTCAAATCCACCTGGCTCGGGTGAAGAGTACCAGCGTGTAATCGGCAGAGAGCGGAATGACATGGAGAGGAGGGCAGCACGAAGAAGCAGCCAGCCACTCCCAGGGCCCAGAGCAAAACGATCAGTCAGCAGCAGAGGCAGCATGGAGAAGACGAGAGCGAAACAGGGCACACCCGGCTGCGCGTCAAGGTGGTCTGGTATGTTGTGCTTGGCATTCCCTGCAAGCGCAAGAAGGCCTCCTCCAGGTCTCCTCCGGCAGCATCCACAATCTGCCCCTACTTACAATTACAACAAGCAAGCTGCCATCCATATTGCCGTCGGCCCCGCTTGAAAAGTGTGATGGCCGCCGTTCCAAAACTGTTGGGAAGAGCGCAACCCCCACGTTTTCGCAGCCGCAGCCGCAGCAACGCCACCTCTGCTACGGCAGCCATTGCCAGCCACTCCTCCTGCTCCTTTGTGCTACAACAATCACTATGCTGAACCTGATGCTATGAAGACTAACTCTGACAACTGTCGATTGTCTGTCAGTAGTCGGATGTGCCTCAAAACATGCCTTGTAACGTACCCTGAAACTTACCCAAAACACACCCCTACACAAACTTCCCGTAGCGGGCACGGTATTTCCGCACAAGCTTATATTGAGAAGCTCATGATGTGCATGTTCTCCGTATCGGCTAGGTTCTGATATCCACATCTTGTGAAAGGTTGTGCGGAGCCTGGGCGAGAGCTTACGACTCGTCCATGCAAGCATGCTGTGGAGCATCCTGCCATTGCTTCTGTTTTGATGGCAGGAGATGGCAGCGAGAAGCTCCGTAAGCTTACGCCAGAGGTGGGCATGGAGAATTCTGTGGGAAGAATACAAGATGGAGCCAAATTATCTGGCGCGGATTTGGTGGTATGCGTCACGCATGGTACAACTACAGGTATGATAGGGGCTGTAAAGCTGCTTCTACAGTAGTGACTCGAGTGTGCGTGCTCTTCCGGCAGGAGTTAGGCGTGGGGACACGGGGAGGTTCGCGTGATTGTGGGACTCTCTGAGTTTCAGGGTGCCCGCTATGAGGATCCAAGCTCAGTCGGGATACGTGAGGGTGCATTTTTGAGATGTACAAATTAGACAAAAAAGGTTCCGTTTCTGGGGCGGGCTCCTCTCATCCAGCATGCCGTGCCTAAATGAGAATCGCAACCAAGTGATCCCAAACCCTTGAAATCAAGCCCCAAGTTTGAATCTTGGGCTTTCCTAGCTAAATTGAAACCTCCAAACATCTCCAAACCTTGAACCCTGAGAAGCTGCCTGAGAGGTCGGCGCTTCAGGAAGTTCCTGATGCCCTGACGCCCCCTCCCGAGGAGGAGGCCGCCAGTTGCCAGTCAGTCATTCAGGAAAAGGAGGCAACCTAGGGCCTGGGGTTCAGAGTTTAGAATGCTGGGTATGACATAGTGCTTGAGTTTAGGATTCGTGGCTTGTCAGGGTTCAGGAAAAGACTAGCAATGACACGGCACGACGTCGCGTGTGGCACACAGCCACGGACTCTGTGTAGATTTTGGATGATATGACAAACTAACACGGCTACATCAAAGACTGCCTAGCTCGCCAAGTACGTGCCGGCTTGAATTGCTCGGAGTTTGGGGGGGTATCATCTAGACATCCGGAATTCGGGTGTAGCATCGCAAGAACAAAGGTTCGTAATAGCCAAGAATAGCAGAATAGCAGCCATTACCACCATCCTAAGCCACCAGTGCACCTAAATCCTATCCTTAAAATCCTCATCCTAAACCGATGCCTCAACAAGCTATCTACAAAATCATCTTTACATGTTCTTTTTCACATACACGTGGTTCTCCATTATTGGGGTAACATCTCTATTATGAACCCCTTAAAGGGACCTAGGGCCCTAGGGTTTCCATTTCATGTTCCATGTTCTTTTCTAGTTGATGCTCCATTGTTGGGGTAATATCCCTTTAATATCGCCGAAGCCCCTTTGTATGATTCAGATGTTTTACGCAGGAGCCGGCCACGGAGCAGTGGTGTCAGGTACAGCGCCACAGCCCAACGCCCAGAAGGGTCATTGGGATCCAAGGTGGGTATTCCTATTTTCAATAGCAAATTCATACCATGGGGAGTTTCAAAGGGCAACTCCTAGAACTCCACGTGTGGATGTTTCAGCCCCTGATCACGTCATGGAGTTCTTTGGATGAATATCTGCGCAAAGGGTTGGGGCAGGTCAACGGATGGTTCCGTGCGGGCATGGACTGGATACCAGAGCTTCTTTGAAGTGGAGCCTCTTATGGACTTCTGTGTTTACTGCGCAAGGCAACAGGATCCGGGCAGTTCCTCCTTGGAAGAACCATCAACCAGCCAAGCCCTTTTTCAAAGCGGGACAGAGAGCTACATGGTGTCTTGGTGATCTCGGGTAGTCGTCCAAGCTGTACTGTAGCCTCTCAGGGTCACCCTTCGCATTACTCCATGGATATGTGCCAAGGTTAGCCTGCGCAGATATTTTCATTGGTAGCAAGAAGGATCGTCACGCAAGGGTTGCTTTGGCAACTGCCTAAGCAATCCTGCTCGCAATAGCAAACCTTTCCTTTCTCTTAAATTTTGTTGTGATACGGCTTCTTGTATCCTTCCGAGGCGAGCATCCCAAGCGAGCAGCGCCTGCTGAGCGGCAACGAGTCCCCGAAGGGCTGCGATCACAGCGCAAGCCATCGCTGCAAACGGGGATGTGCTTAAAGTATTTGCCCTTTTGAAGCCTGACTTTTGGAGGCTGATACGAGCTTTCGCAAGATCAGTACTCACTGATCTTTCGAATGCCGGAGAAGCAATCCACCCTTTTCGCACCATTGTATGACAGCTCCTACTTAGCAGCTTTCACAGGTTGTGCTTTCAGGATTTTTGGTTGAGCTGTCCCGCCCATGCAGCAGTTCTTCAGACACTGTGACTCCTCTGCAAGAGCGGCCAAATATCCCAAGCCCTTTGAAGTCGGAAAGGCTTAGATTCTTAGATATTGAGGACAGATCCACTCCTGGCAGAAGACGCATTCTGCACTCCAGGGCAGAGTTTTAAACCAAGCTCCAGGTCGAAACACGTTGCGCCGACCTGCAAGCCTGCGGAGGGCGCGTCACCTGTGAAGAGCGCAGTACCAGCCCCAAAGGCCCGAGGAAGCAGGGTTTGGAATGGATTGCTTTGCGGCTGGTGTAGTTCTTATTCTTATAGCAATTAATATTGTGTGCTGAGGGAAATTCAAACCTAAGATCGGATTACCAAATCCCATGGAACCTTGTAGCAACTGGTCCGGGGTTCAGGGCCTAAGTCAGATTGCTACCTCTCGAACTGCTGCCACTCTACAAGTGTTTTGTGTTGAAGCATTGTGAACTTTGGCATTCGTTTTACTACTGCGAACGCAACTTGATTGCAGTTCGAGCTTAAGTCACACTGCCGTGTTTCTCACAACTACCTTACCATAATCCTGACAGTAATCGAATGTCTTTGGCTCTGGTATTACCCCCCCCCCCCCCACATACCCGCAGGATTTCCACATTTGGACAAATGCTCATGCTTTGGATGTTTGTTTCGGTATCATTGTGCATTTGCGTCATCTTCGATATCTGACGAGCTCTGAAACCTTCAACTTGTTTCAGCCGTAGCTAAGTCAACTTGGGATTTCAATCCCTATCCACATGCCGCATGCCTTCAGCTGCATCTAAACGGGTGTGGAGCTTCCCAAGCCCCCAGCAAAATTCTCAACCGCCAAGCCTACATATCTACGTAAAGAAATGATTTCCTGTCAAGGACGATTATAGCACTTCTTTGAGGCCCCCCTGCTGCGTTTTCAGGCGGACAACAGTCTTCCGAAGCCTTCAGCGGCTTTAGCGATAGCTGCTGAAGCTGCTCCCTGGCTTAGCACGACTTCCTCCATGGTTTTCCCCACCCAAAGAAGGTCAGTGGTGAGGGTGACTTCTATGGTGATTTTTAGGCGAAAAGGCCCTGGTTTAGGTTCTTAGTCTTTAGTGACAATGGGCGCATCAGTGAGACCATGAAATGAAGGGTGTTCTTGCTTAGAAGCTCAGAGAGCTGCTGCAATGCAGAAGGCAGAGTAACTAGGGCGTTGCTCCTAAATATCCTCATCTACTTGTGTCTTGATGGATCCCGGAGCCCTGTTCCTAGCAGAATGAGCGCCCCCAGCGCTTGTCGGGCTCAATGCTGTTTTGGGACTATGTCGGACTTACGGGGTCAGGATGGTTGCTTCTACAGCCTTCGGTGGCAGGCCTGCAGAAACACGCACGGCGCATCTCAGGTTAGGATTTTATGACCATAA
>CAJNIZ010000003.1:189001-222427 GCA_905231905.1 Symbiodinium pilosum | reverse complement strand
CTCTTTGATTCTGTCTACCCTAGGTAAAAAAATGCGCATCTCGTTTCTTAAACGTGTGACCCTTTGTTGAACATATTTAGGTCAGTGGGCATCAGCGTACAATCTCATCCTACTGGCGTGTCACCACGACAGCCAATCTAACCTACATATTAAAGCTTGCAATTAGTGATAAGTCTGGTTTAGCATCCCCATAGTTCCATGGCCAGATTTGAGAAAGCTTCCTCTGAGAGAACCTCCAAGCCGTTCCTCTGACATGTAAGCTTGCAGCTTATTGCAGAAGTGAAGTACCTCAAAACGGTAGCCGCGCCGAGCATCCAACTGTAGACTGTAGAGGAGGGGTCAAGTCCAGGAGATACCCAGCCATACATTCAAGATTCCGCCGCTGCAGCGGGATGATGAGACCGCGATGCAGCCAAACAAAACTCCATTCCTTTCCTTAGTATTTTGAGTTGACAGGAGTTTATGAAAACCTTAAAGCGATACTACCCCTGTCCACTCACATACACATGACACTCATCATTCCATCCCGATGCCCTAGTTTCCTTATCTTGGCCGGTGCATGATGCAGTTCCCTCCACAATGGATTTTAAGAGAACGGCGCCAAGGCTTCTGAATCGATGCTACCGAAGCCAACAAGGCCAGTATAGAGTTTAGTGCTTAGTGTCAAGGGCATAAGGTTTTGGATTTACAGCTGGGTTTTGGGGTTTATGATTTATAGGGTTCTTCCCATCCATTGATTGTAGGAAGGGGGATCGGAGTTTCAAAGCATCCCATGTGTCCTCTAGATAATGATGGCTTACCCGTGTTGTTCTTTCAGAATTTACAAGCTCGAGCTTGCGGTAGCTTCTCCGTGAAGCAGACCGGCCCAACAGCAACACTTATCATCAGTTAGAAGGCTAGATGCAGATGGTCCCTGCAGAAAGGCAAGTGCAGTCCTTCCTATGCCTGCTAGGCCCGGTGTAGGGTACCCAGAATATTGATAAGGGGCGTGTTCTTCTTGGTCTGTATCTGGATTACCTAACCTTTGATGCTCAGTGGTGGCTTTAGAACCAAAACAGAAATAGAAGTCCTGCAGCAAGCCTCAGTCCCAAACCTTGATATTCAAGTTCAGAGCTACAAGCCTTGAATCAGACTTCAGGGTGTTTAGCTTCTAGACGCAGAAGGACCATAGGCCCATAGGCGGCATAACAGCATCACCACCCCCAGGCCGCCGCCTACGCCAGTGGATGCGCCGAGGCCTAGGGAAGTATTCTCCCCAAAGCGGTTTGGGGTATGCCCTGCAAGCCAACCTACAAAGAGCGCACTATTCCTTTAGAAGACGCCGAAATATGCGGGTTGCATGTTTGCTTGGGTTAGGCTGTCCAAGCTTAGGCCCGGGTCTTGAACATGAATGCAATGATCTTGGAGCCACCAAAGTCACCCTGGCCCTATCTGAGGGATATGCAGGATCCTGTGTTCCATCGGTTGCAGTTCTGGGAGTACTCATAAAAGTAACATGAGCAACAAAACACAGCTCGCAGAATTTGTTAGCGTTCCCTGATGGCATCAACGGCCCGCTGCATACTCAAAGCCCCAAGATCGAGACACTAAGCACTAAGTGCGAAGCAACTTTGTCAAGCAGGAAGCCTCTCATGGTTCCACTGACGCCTCCACCACCCTGCCCAGTGGCTGAAGCCGCAGGCCCTGCACTCCACTTCGAGGGATTTTAAGACTGTACCATGAACACTTGTTGAGTGGTTGGGAGTGTTCCCTGAAGTCTCGCTTCGCTATGTCTGGGTTTTGCGTCTAAGGCTATGTCGGCCGTAGGTTCAGGGATAACACCTTGATTTGGGTCTATGCCAGTGGGTTCTAGGGCTTGGGATTGGTCACTGAAAACATCTGGAAGTTAAAGCTTTGAAGTAACATGGCTGAAAGTGAAGACGACAGGTCAATGATGGTATGCGCACACAGGACCCTTTCATGTGAATACTTGAAACAGTGCTGTAAGTTGGCTGTAGCACATTGCATTGCAGGCGAAGCATCCGCTAGCGGCACCAGTGAGAGGCCGGTGCCGCTAACTGGCCGCTGTTGGTAGGGTCATTTGGCTTTGACTTCATACCATAATAAACATTCCCCTGCTGTTGTTTCTTGTGGCTTCTGTTTCTTTGGGGACGACCGGAACACATGTTTTGCACGGTCTCAGAGCAGAGTCTTGTGTTAGGATCTTGGCCTGCACAGCTTCAGTTTGGAGAAAACACGCGGGCCCATTCAGGGTTTGGACTGCGCACAGACATGCTGTGGAATTGAAGGCCTGCGACCTCTCAACAAGCAGAGCTGACAGATGACTGAGGTTACACTCGCGAGGCTTTGCCCATTTCTACGCCCCAAACCTGTGAGCTGGAAAGCACGTAGGTAGGCCTGGCTTCAAGCTTTTCATGCTCGTAGCCTAGTTTACCTGGGCAGAGCCCAAAGATTCCCATGCAGACTGCTTGGGCCAGGATCTCATCAGGCGCACGGGCTGTTCTGCACGCTTCTCTTAACGACTTGGCAAAGCGAAATGGCGAAGAAGGGCTTCCTAGAGTTGCCGAGGTAGATCAAGGAAGATGTTGGCGCTTTTAGTGTCACTTGCACTAGCTTTTGTTGTAAAACAGGCAGCCTGCGGGCGAATAGGCGGCATGTGATGTGATTTCGCTGCCAGGAGGGATACTGTACCATTTGTATGGTGCGCCGCTCAAATCCAAGTAAATCTTAAGGTTTGGCCCAGCAACAGTTGCTGGTCCTAAGTCTCAAGGGTAATCCAGAAGTATGGATCATGATCATGTCGATGCCAAGTAGGGGCCTGGCCAGTGTGTTTGAGCCCTAAAGCCCCTAGTGTGGTTTTCCCTAGCTCTCATCGGCAGACCCTCCGACATAATGTCAAGAGCGTATGGAACCAGCACTTTGAGTTTCCGTGGGAAAGTGCAACTGCCTTTTTTGAATCCCCTGTCCAAGCCGCATGTTGTTTTAAAGTCGGCCAATCTTGTAACCTTCCGAACGGGGAAGGGGTGTCAATCGCTCTTTTGTAGCATGCTGAAAGGAACAAACAAACAAACAATTACGGCCTAGACGTGAAGTGCTGAACACCTGTCCTGAGCCAAGAGAAAGTCGCAGTATTCTGCTCGGCCCAGAAGCAGGCGCATAATTAATGTGGATAAGTATTTGTGCAGTTTCTGCTACGCAGTCCAGCATCCCTCGCATACGCTGTTTCGATTCTGTGCTTTGATATTATTATTTTGAGGCCTCCATCATTCAGGCAAGTGCAATTGCTCATTGTTGTTTGGATCATCATGAATGCTGAGTCGGATTCTGTCTTGCTACTCTTGCTGTGGTCATGGATACGGATAGCATTGTCACCGATTGCTTCCTTCACGACTCCTTTTCACCCCTAAGAATGAATATGGAGCCCTCTCCGATGTTCTTGTGCTACTATGCGGAATATTTGATCTTAGGGGGCGGTGTTGCTCAATCTTGAAGCAGGGATCATGATTGAACAGCCTTAAGCTCAAAACGCCTAAATTCCAGGCCTTGTGAAGACTTCCAGCCAGGTGCGCCACCCGATGCTCCCGAGCCGCCCTCCCGGCGACCTTCGCAATCTGCGGAGATTGGCAGGGATTCCAAGGAGGCTGGATCGGGAGTTTCAGGTCTACAGGATTTAGGCATGGGGTTCAGTGAACGGCTTTTGGCTGTGGATTCATGGTTTCAGGTTGGAGGTACGAATTTTGGGAGTGATGGTTGTGGCCGTGGGCGGGAAGCCAATTTGAGTCTCCGTGTGAGTCTCATGAAACGATGAGGAGCACAATTGCGACCCGACCCTGGCATGCTTCATAAGTGTCAGTACGGTTTGAGGGGTGCACGGGAAGCTACATTTGGCGTTGTCATGGACCAGCTGAACTCTGACTCCCGGCCTTCCTGGTGCTTCAGAGTGGATCACGATAATGAACCCGGTAGAACCCCTGCAATCATCACCCAAATGTTAAATTTCTCTCCAACACTCCTCAAGCAGAAATGACCGGGAACCACTCTTCCTACATTGTTACATCCGTCCTAAACCCAAACCGTTAGGTCGTTCCTTCCCTCACTTCGACCCTTAACCCGTGAAGCCAGGATTGTGAGCTACCCATCATCCTGGCTCCACTGGCTCCGCCACCTTTGCATCCACCTAAGCTCCCTGGCTGGCAATCGACTTGAGAGGTTTAGGATGGATTGTACCCTGTCAGGATCTTTGACAGAAATTGCCTACATCCAACACATGCTCAGTTTAAGTTTTAGAAGGTCATTGTATTGAGTACATTAGACAACCTTCTGAGGATACCTTACTTCATCCACTTGCTATTTGCATCTAGCTAGGAGTTGCCGGGGGGGATTTCTCGTCAGGAGAGCCTTTAGCATTTTCAAAGCTTCCAGACTTTACATTGCGACTTCTTTCCTGTGGCTGCTACTGCTGTGATTGCTTGGACTCTGCAACAAGCACTAGGCTCAGTAGGCTTGCTTTTCTGGCTACTTGGAGATTAAATGCGGTTATCAGTAGGAGAGGCACGTTTCTCACTTAAACTAGAGCTCTCAAATTTCCATTTGTAAATGTCCATGAACCGTGCAATTTATGTTGCTACTTTTGTTTGATTTCCATGTTTGCTTGTTCCACTTGTGAGACTCGGGTGATAGGGCTCCCTTTCGGGGGGGGCCTTCAAGGACGTCGGGTGCGGGAGAGTCTGGGGCTTTTGAGCAGGCGGCCCTGCAGTTATGAGAAGCAGCCTCATGGCTCCTAATTAAACCTTGCAGTAATAACATTTAATAACATTTTGCAGAAACAGCCTGTTCCCGCTGTGGCATTGCCTGGCCGCGACTACATCCCCCCACCCTCAGGCAAGCAGCAAGATTGGCCGAAATCATTGCACAACCATGCACTGCGACTCGACCCGTACATGAAACCTAGTCTCCATTGTTTCCATTGTCGTTTCCATTGGATCCTCCATGATAGTGTTATCATTATTATTATTATGATTACTGTGATTATATTTCTATCACTATTATTATTCGTTTATGAAAATTGCAAATTCGTATTGTTATTACTAGTATTACTACGATTAGTATTACATCCACTATTACAATGCTTAGTACGAGTATCATTACTAGGGCTATTAGTATGATTATTATTAGTATTCTTGCCATTATTTTTTTATTTACTACAAGTATTTTTTGTCTTATTATTGTTACGATAATTTGTGGCCCACCCAAGTATAGAAGAATCCTCAACGCCATGATGAGTCCTGATATCCTAACTCTCGTATAGTCTGCCGTTGATATCAAAACATCCTGCAGGATTGAACTACTGTGAACCCTCAGGACATGCAGGAGTCATAGTATCAACAGCAGTTCTCCATGCCTTCAGTTCCCTACAGTTGACGAGTGGAAGGTTTGAGGGAGAAGACTTTTTTGGCATGTGGGAGTTCTCAGCATAATCTCGACCAATCTCTAAAACAGACACCTATGTGGCCCATGCGCTCGGAACCCTAGTAGGGGACTTAGGGGTCCCTTGTGTAGTCAGTAGTTTAGTACAACCCCTGATACAGTCCCTCATCAGGAACCCATGTCCATCAAACAATGTAGCAACTATTGACTGTAGCTCATATAGCCGGAAGACCCTCGGGTTCCCACTTGTTGACAAGCTCCCACATGATGGAGTTGCTGCCGTTTTCGTACGAAGTGCTCGAAGGACTTAGCTGTTGCTGAAGCATGCGTGCTCAAGCATGCCCATGTACAGATGATTGTATATGTATATGTTTGGGACACACTAAGACGTTTGTGCAGTTTGTTCTCCTCGTTGGGCTTGATGAAATGATGAGCTTGATTCTTGTGCTCTTTACAAGAGCTATATGCATTTGAACTTCAGCAGCCATTTGATCCCATTCGATTCGTGTGTCTTGTGAGAGCCCTGGCATCTTCGCGTCCACTACCAACAGGGGCGTGTTGCGGATCCAGCTGGTCTCCAGTCGGCCTGATCAGGGGTTGAGACAGGAGGGCTCCTCCATACGCTACGGCTAAGGGTCATAGAATTCGAAGGAAATGTGGCTGCTGAGGCTCTCCAATCCGGCAGAGCTCGAGGAAGATGCAAAGGTGCAGGAGCCCAAAGCCAAGGCGCCTGGCGTCGGGATTTGGGGAGTTAGTGGGAGCTTTTCCAAGTTATAGCCTAGCACAATCAATAGATCCTTCGATTGAGTCTGGAGGCATCACGATGTGGAGCAAGAAGGAAAGCTCAGTGCGTCGACATTGCAATGGAATCAAGACAGACCCTGGCTTTAGAGTTCAGACCCACATGGAATGGACAGTAGCACATTGTACCGTCATTAGATATGACGGTGGCTGGATGAGGCCCAGGAACCAGACCCATCTTGGCAGTCTGCGAAGATCTGTGTTAGAGAACGAAGGGGGCTTATGAGTAGTGGTGTTTAGTTCTGTAAACTGCCGGAGTTACGCAGGTGTAGGCACGTCATCGGTTGTGCAGCAAATTACGAATCGCTAGCCAGATGCCCTTCACCTCTGAGTATGGCCATATGTCTTGCCTGTGCTGTACGGCGAGCCGTTCTGCCTCGGGAGGTGTGCTAAGGGGTAGCGCAAGGCAAAGTCTTTGGTGGTTTGTTCAAGCTCCTGAGCAGAGCTGCGAGGAGTTTTATGCAATGGACTTTAGGTGCTTAATTATGTAGCTCCCGGTGTTGCTGGCCATGGGACAGGTGACATTGATGCTGATGACTAACGCGTACCTGTAGTAGAAATCTTTTTGGTTTCCATCATCTTCCAAGCAAGACTCAACTTTCCTCGGCCATCAAAAAATAGTATCTCTTGCAAGAAGTTGCCCTTCCTATAACCCAGCAGGAAGCCCGCAAGCTCCCAGAACACTGAACCCAAAACCTTCAAAACGAAATCAGGAGACTGCAGGGCCGGACAGGCCCCCTCCGCCCGACATGCCCCCGCCCCCATGTCCTGCAGGCCCCGGAGTCCAGGGCTGTGAGTTGACATTTCGAAGGTTGTCGTGCTTGTTGGGGCTTGGGGCTTGGGGTATGGAGTATACAGGAGGGTTAGATTTGGGGGTCCAGATATTGGGGAGAAGGGGTTGTTAGGGGCTTGGGGGCTTTTGCACGGGCACTCGGGGGCACGCAGGGCGCACTTTGAAGTTTCATTTTTTAGAGCAAACAATCTCCTGACTCCTGAGGTTCCTTTCAAAGGAACATCACCTGTTTCCTGTGCCGTAGGGCTTCCCCTGACTGTCTGGCAAACAGCGATGATTGGTTGGATGCGTGAAAAGTCGGGCAGCACTACAGTAGGCCCGATCCAGAAGTCCATTTCCACAACAGCTTTTTGAGGTCTTCTGAGGTTAGTAAGGAGATTGCCGCTCAAGGAACCTAGGATTCTGCTCAGAGCTGTGCTGCATGGAGCCTGTCAACTGTTGGGAATACTGTCCGATGCTACTCTTACTGTACACGAATGTGCGGTGCTTAGATGCGCCTAGTCCATGGCGCTAGGGACTTGCAGCAACAATTCCTTAATGCCGGTCTATCCTCAGCAATGCAGCTTGCATTACATCTTCCAGATTGATGTCAGGTAGCCTCAGGTGGAGC
This sequence comes from Symbiodinium pilosum, assembly GCA_905231905.1. Classification (NCBI taxonomy): domain Eukaryota; class Dinophyceae; order Suessiales; family Symbiodiniaceae; genus Symbiodinium; species Symbiodinium pilosum. Next base: position 214,796 of record CAJNIZ010000003.1, on the reverse strand, counting down.
CTAAAACCTTGATCCTGAACTTGGGACCACCGCAACCCCTCGTGTGCGAGATCCGGTCCGGCTCCTGCAATCTCCAGCCAACCCGCGCCCAGGCCAAGAGATCCTTCGCTGGCTCCAGCAGGCCCCTAAAAGGCAGTGGTCTGAGCATGTGGGTGACTATGCAGGGCAGGTAAGAGGAATTGTAGCCTTGAGACTTACTTGTATGTTCCTAATACCGTGAGTTTTTCATGATCTCGAGCTTCAAGGTTCTGAATCCAAGTGTTCCGCGTCATGATTCGCTTTGTTTGGAACCAGGGGCAAAGGCTTTTGCCATCATACTTCAATCCCGAACTCCTTCGGACAAACGGTTAGGGAAGTTTCCTGTAGAGACAGGACTTGCAGAGCATGTCCAGGAGAGGTACCATGCGAAACCGAGCATGTGATGGGTGCTTGTAATTAATGCTTGCCTGCTTCTCGCAGTGAGTTCTTCCGCTTACCATGATTTCATTATGGGGATCCGGGAAGGGAGTATCCAATGGCATTCGAATGGATCCGGCCAACCTTTGTTTCGTGTTTACTAGTCACCAGCGCCGACCGCCAGACTCCACTGTTGTCGTATGCTTAGCCTTCTTGCGACCGTACACGCAGGGAGGATAAGTGCTTGCAAGTAGCATTGCGGCAGTTGTTACGAATGCGTCGCTGTTCTGAAGATCGATGCTATTAAGCCCCAAGTTCGTGACTGGCAATATCCCAAAGCCCGAGTCTAATTGTTGCTTTTGTTGGCCAGGGAAGCTGCCATGCCGCCCATCATTGACATGGGCTGCTTCTCCGGAGGCCTTCGGCTTGGAGCTTCTCAAAAGGTGAGCGCTCAGGTCCACGAAGGGTTCCCCAACTCAACTCCAGGCACCTCTTGCAATGTTTGTTGCTTCTGTACCATAGGGCGGATGGACCTAATTCAGTGAATCCTCAAGCAGAATGATCACCGGCAAAGCCACTGCTGCACAACGCAGCGCTGTTGGTTGGATACAGTTTGTTTGATACTCGAACCTAGTAGCTGAGAGATTCTTTGCAGCTTTCTGCAAGCTCTGCATCCATGCGCTGCAGGATGAGGCACTGTGACAAACTAGCCTCAACACCTAACAATCTCAACAACTTCTGCCATAGAGAATGCAATCCTTTAAAATCCTTGTAATCCCAACATAACTACACCCTGAAATACCCTGAACCTTGCATGGCTCCATCTATATAACCTTACATATGTGCTCCATATTTCATTTTCAGCCTGTGCGTTAGGTACTGGAGGGACTCCTGGCTGGGATGGCTTGGAGAGCACCCGGGAGCCCGAGCAAGTAGAGCCCCAAGACTCTTACACGCCGTAGGGTTTAGGATATAGGATGCGGGGTTCATGGCTTAGGATTCATGATTTCGGGCCTATCATCATGGCGACTTAGGCCATTTTGAGTTGTTCTCGGATAGGGGCTGCTGAAGATCTAGCTTGTTGGAAAAGGAGCCGTTTATGGACCAAAACTAAGCACTCCGCTTCCAATGCAAAAAGATCCGCCCCTGATATCGAAGATTTCCAATCTAGTGCAATGTCATTTGCAGTCGGTGGGAAGGTGAGATTCTTTGTGGGCTGTGTTGCAAAGTCGTTGTCATTGGCGTTTCGGAGTTGCAGGCTTGGGCTTTTCCTAGCTGGGCGAAAGGGTAGGTATAGGACCAATCCAGGCATGAAGCGTCGTCCCCTGCCAATTCACACAATTTAGACTTGACACGATGCCATACCACTCCTCTTTCTCCGTTTCTATAACAGGTCTTCGCTCCATGGCACCCATCTCAATGAAAGGACCTAGACGTGCTGCAGATGAATCTTGTCAGCATTTGTTTCTAAGTATGTCTAAGAGTCAAGCATGTTCTGCACCCCGCAATGCTCAATAAACAAGCAGGACACGAGTGACATTCGGTACAAGATATATTGGACCCCTTGCGCATAGGTCTGCGCCTCCGCGTTGGCTTGCGAGGAGATGTCAGGGCCCCCAGAGTAGACTGAGAGCAGTGTGTTGGGGGGAGGGAACGAGGGCCGGTGCCCCGACGGTAGGGATTTTGGTATCTTGCGGACTCGTAGGGAATTGCTATACTGGAGATTCCTTACTACAAGCTTGTAGGCGTTTTGGGCGGAGTTCTACGTGGACTGCTAAAATAAGTAATGCAGATACATGCAAGCGTGTCCTTCTGGATGGTCCAACATTAGGCTGATTCGTCCTCAGCATGACTGCCTTTATGTGGCATTAGAACTCTAGGTTCAGATCCCGTCGTACACGTCCCACGTGCCACCATCTCCTGTGTACTGTGTACATGTCTGACTGTCACGACAGATGGACATGTACCTCCGGCATGGCACCTTGCCTCAAAACAATAGACTCATGGGCTTTACTTTATGTGTAGCAGGACTGGAATCTGGCACCGGGACTGTACCAAGACCTTTGAAACAAAAACTCCCAGAAGTATCAAAGCACCTGCACAGCTCCATCCTGAATCAACCAATGGCGTCATTTTTCAGAGTTTGGTCGTCATAGGGGCCCGGGCATAATTACGACCATGTTATCTTGGGGCTACATTGACGGACGAAAGGTTATGAGAAAGGCCATAAGGCTTAGGGCAGTCTATCAAGTGAGTCCAGATCTGTTTTCTGTATCAAATGGATAGACGGCCGAAGTCCCTGGTGATATATGCTGCTTGAGGGACGCAGGTTGTGACGGCATAGCGACACAATCGTGGCTTTGCTTTCCAACCTTTGCAAATCGACTTGTTCTTAGCCAAATTCTTCATGAACGGCAGCCTATCTTAGAGAAAGTTGGCGTTCTGTTGATGAAGTGAAGCACTGAATCCCTGGGTGTTTGCATAGCTGTCCAGGATTAAAGAACTATGTGAGTAGCGCCAAACCTTCCTCCTGCTACATCAGCTTCTCCTCACCGAGTCCGAGTTCGCAATGAAAAGGATAACAACGTGGGATTTGAATTGCACTTGATAGTGATACGTACAATTCCTGGGCATCAGCTTGTAGAAGCCTGTCTGAATACGTGTACAGTTAACCATTGAACACCCTTACAAACCTGCAGCAGAATATACGACAGCTCGACTGCAATCATTGCTCCCTTTGGCTGCAATAAGGTGTCAAAGTCGGTTTACCGCCGAGGACGATGCTGCCTGGCTGCAGCATGAAGGATTGCCCGTATGATGCGGGAAGTTGTCCAGCCATGGTCACAGCCCCTGCTAGAGTGCAGGAACCAATCCTTTTTAGTTGACCACTGTTGATTCATACCGCAATCCATGGACCCATTGAATTAACTTCAGCGGTCTGTCAAGGTAGGGGTCGAAGTGATTACAATAGCGTTGCGGGGTACACTGTGGCATTGGTGTTTAGGATGAAAACGGGAACCGCTCCTTCATGTTCAGCTTTTGCATTGTTTTTTTCCTTCTGCTCCCTGGGCGACTACATTGTTGAGAGTCTGGCAGTATCTCAAGCCTTGCAGCAGCCCATAAAATCCCTTGACACAAAATAACGTGACTCCCCGCGCCCTTGATGATCTATCTTCACCTAATACGCACGGGCATTGTCGTGGAAATCTCGAGTAGGGGCAGCTACTCTTGCCGTGATTGTGAAGCTACGTCAAGCGATTGCAGGGTGGAGGTTGGGCACCTTGTGTGTACCTGCTGATTACCACGTCGATCTTTGAATTCCTGCTTCTACCCCGCCAGATTCGTATAGAACAAATGCGCGTCACTAGCTGCGCTGGCAAGGGTGCACGTGGCATACTCTCAACACTGCTGATCCGTTGAAGGCACCGTACTTACGTGTGCGATTTAATGCAAGTTCAAAAATTTCACCTTCATTCATTGAAGCTACAAGAAGGCGATGTGACTGCTGAGGTTGGCAAACGCTTGGAGGCCATGGTGGAGGCTTGTGCAGCGGGCTCTGAGGGTAGTGTTCTTCCTGTGGGTACTGGTGGCACTGCTAGTTGCTAGTACGTGGTGGTTGTCGTTGACGTCGGACAAGGAGGTGAAGGGCTATACTGCTGCAGCCGGCTATCAGAATCACCATCCCTTAACTTCCAAATCCGAAAGCCCATTCCCACAAGACCTAAACCAAAAACCTCAATCCAAAATAACATGTTCAACAGGAGCTCGCGGGGCCGAGCTCCTTCGAACTCCTGGAAGATGCCTTCAGCAAAGTGGACGCAGCCCGGGTGCGGGCGTCAGGGTGATGTAGAAATGTTGTCCAGGATTTACGACTTGGCACGGTTTGGTTGCAAAGGTTTGGGCGTTGTTAAGTAGGTTGTCATGAGGTGATGGTATAAGGTCCTGTTCAATGGGATGTATATTGCTTGTCGCCTAGCAGGGTTTGAGGTCTAGAGTTGTTGTGATCTGGATGGGTGAGTGTTGAATGGGCTGATTGAAAGGAAATTGGTGAGAGCATAGGCGGGATGCCCATGTCAGGAATGGCGCAGCTACAATCGTGCCTGGTAGGCATGTTTGAAAGGGTTCGGGTTTGGGGAGTTCTCAAAAGGAAGGGGCTGGGTTCAGGTTCGAGGGCAGAGGGCTTTCGAAAGTATAAATCCTCTCTGGAGGTTGGGGGCATCAATGCATTTTGGGGATGATTTATGCCGCATACCCATGCTGGCTGGATAAGGTAGGGCTTGTGACTCTTGTGGAGTGTCTTGACATTGTGGGATTGTGCGTAGGACCTGACACTAGGGATCGGAATGTAGAGGACTACGTCTTGGAGACATTTTCTCTCTCTTATGGTTGCATGACCCTTCGGGCAGCGGTCAATGTCTGTGGCGTAGCAGGGGCTAAGTTGCCACAGTGGCCACTGGAAATCATGCTGCAGTCAAGCGGGCAGGTTGTTGAGCATTTGATCAAACAACCTTTGAACAAGAAGGTTTCTGCCCAAGTAGTATACGCCTTTCGGTAGGTACTTGCGCGATTCCCTTAGACTTCGTTGTGGGACAAGCTCTATTCTCTAGCTGACACATTCACAGGCCTTGCGAAGCCTGGCCAAGCTTTGCGTTGTGTGTGGCCATTTTGGATCTGAAGCACCTGGCCGCAGGCCAAGCCAAGCAGGGTCCTAAGGTGCCCCCAGGACATGCACAGTGCAGGGCTTCAGCGGTGGAAGTCTTCGAGCTGAGGGGTTCAAATTAGTGCTGATTTGGGTTGCCCCCAGACCCTGGCAATGGCGACGCGAGACCTCTTTTCATGGTGCCTTGGTTGCAGGTCGATGTGCTTCGCTGCCATGCTCTGCAAGAATTTAAGCGCGGAGGGATTGCAAAATGAATGAACAGCGGCTGCCCGTCGTGAAGAAGATTCAAATGGCCCTCACACCTGTGCATGTTGCATGTGAGAATTTGCTATAGTTTGCCAGCACCTTGGCACCCTAAACATGACGTATTCAGCAGTTTCCGGTCTCCGCACACTGGCAGCCAGCGGGGACTGTTGACAGTTGATGTTTCCAGGGTCAAGCAGTGCATGTTTTAACAAAGGGGTTTTCTAAGATACCATTAGGGTCATAAGGCGCCCTCAGCAACATCCTTTCCTCAAGCATCTCTGTCATATGCCCTAAAGCACGCCCATTTTTTGCCTGCATCCTTCCTGACAGCCCAGGCTGGATGCTTCGCTTCAAAGAGAACGCGAGGAGCTGGCAATCCGCCACCATGAGCTCCTACAGGAGCTGCATGTGTTCTTTGCCTGCCTTTGCTTGTGCGTTCTCATTTGGGCTTCAGAGAGTTTAGGAGCTCGGTCTTAGGCTAGGGTGTTAAGGGTTTTTGCTTAGGTGGTATTGCTATTACAGCCTTTGTCAAATTTGTCAGGTTCGGATAAGTCAAGGCTTCAAAAATAGCACTTTGGCCGTTTCCAGTGTTAACGGATACGGACTGTTCCAAGAGGTTTGCGAGAAGACGTTCTCAGCCCAAAAAGCTGTGCATTTCTCAAAGTAGGGTCCACAGACACTCAAAAAATGTGCCCGCTCTGTAGGTACGCAACCAACATGGGAGTCATTTAGAGAAAGAACCTGCATCCTGTACCTTGATCGTTTCCCCGAAGCCCCTTGCAATAAGTGTGAGAAGCCAGGGAGGGCCAGGATTCCTGGTCCATCCATGAAATGGAAGTTGCAAAGTGCAGGCTCCCAAACAGGTCTCGGGTCTTCATTCTTGCGTGGAAATAGTCAAGTGATTCAGGTATCTTTGAGCAGCTGTAAATATAGTCTCACGTGACAACCATTTGGCGAACCTAAGGCACCTCCTGGTTACATTGAGAAATTGCACTTACACATCTAGGCACGCATGATCTGGCATTCCACTAGCTGACACCCGGGAGCCTGAAACCTAAAAATGGAACTCATCATACTGAAGGCGCCTATACCCCACTCCACCCCAGAGATGCAAGAAGCTGACGTTTCTTCATTCTCGGCCAACCTAAGGCTCCTCCAGAAAAAGGATGTGCTGAAGAGTGAAGGGCTCCTCGGCCCCTGATTACACTTTACAGGTTAGGGCTCAGGGCTTAGAGCTTAAGGTTTAGGGGTTAGTCCTGGGATTAGGGATTTTCTTTTCATTGGGCATAGGTTTTTATTTTCGGAGCCAGGAGTTGATTGTTTGGGGTGCCTTCCCTTTGGTGTGTGCCCATGTCGTGTGCGTCGCTGTCCAGCGACTGCTGAAAGGGGCATTGCAAAGCAAAGACCCGGTGAGACAACAAATCAAAACGGTGCTGCAGTGTCAAAAATACAGTAATTATGGGAACGCATGGCAGCAGCAATGATTGTCCACGACTAATCCATGACTAGACTAGACACACCGATGCTAACAGTGCTGGCATGGGCATGCCAGCTTCTTCAGGGAGCCGGTTGATGTGCTGTCCAAAGCGACATTTTGCAGACTGCGCAGTGGATAGATCTAGCTGCGGCTGTTGCGTAGTTGGGGATCATTTCCGAGGACAGAAAAGGCTGCCGACACGTGCCTCGGGCAAACATATGTGGTTTGGGCTCGGCATTCGCTCAAATCTTGTTCTTGCTATTTTGCCAGCTTGCTTTACTTAAACTTCTGTGTTCCATGTGGGGTTGGCTCCACTAAGCGACAGCAGCGAGGGTCCTGAGAGAGGCTGTAACATTGCGTGCGTGGAGGGTTGAGGCGCGAATTTCGAGCTGCGGGTCAGAACCTCTTGCAAAAGCATTCCAAGACTCCAAGCTCAATCTTCGGCTCGGGTAGAGCTGTGCTAAAATACGACCCACGTTACCCTTATAAAGACTAGCCGACAGCTTCATGCACACGAGAGCCTGAGGGGACCCTTTCTCCAAGGAGAATCAGTGAGTCATCGAAAGAGAAAGACCTGTCGCTTGTGGAGAAGAAAAAGTCGGATGACGCTGGGTGAGAATTGAGCCATACTGTAGAGGTTCCTCACATAACACTGGCTTATTCGAGCGGGCTGCATGGCTTGTGGGTACATGCGCGGACACGAACCTTACCTGATCGTCGTGTCCAGCCCCTGAACTGCAAGGACGGACAGCTCTAAATCGTGTTAAAATCTTCCAGATGCTTAACCCACGTGTGTGGAGCCTCCCAAGAAGGCATGTCCGAACGCTTATGTTACCACATCCTAGGAGCCATCTAGAATGAACGACGGTTTGCTGTTATGCTTCTAAGGGGACTAATTAGAGCAAAATCCATTTCGATGAGTTGGGAACTGGCTGGTTACTTTTCGCTGAGCACTGAGAAATCATTAGTATCTTGCAGTACTAGGTTACTAGAGCTGCCCAAAAGTTGGCTAGCTTCCAGGTCGTCGAGGTGAGCCAGCATGCGTCGCTTCCTATCCCCTAAGCCCTAAGCATCCTAGGATCCATCGTCAACTGGCCGCAAAAACACCGAGTTCCATGTGGTGCGCGTGCAGGGCCAGACCAAGGTCAGGTCATCAGATGTGTTGGAAATGGGGTAATGGATTCCTTTCATCATCCCCATAGAATTATAATCGCCCCATATAATCCTTGTCATAGGCCGCCCATTCCTCCATTCCCTAGCAAGCATGAGTAGATTATAAGGGTGTTGGCTTTACGGTCAAGGCTGGCCGTTGAGCAGAGGGCTTAGGGAGCTTACTGGGTGCTTGTCACCGAGCTGGTCGTCAGTGTTTTCAAATGACTCAAGAAAGAGAAGCAATTGAATCCAGAAAGAAATCCGCACCAACACGAACAGAAGGAATCCCGCAGCTTGCTGTGACCCACAAGAAGGCTTAGACTCGAAATTCCGAACAACAAGCTATTTCCTTCTCCTCCCGAAGACAGATTGGGAGAGATCACCAAGTGCTTCACGCGGGTTCTCGATAAGTGACGGATCATACGCTTGATATCCTGGGTTCTGTGCTCAGATGCTGTCTGACGATTTGCACTTTGAAAAAGTGGTTAACTAGCGGCCCGAACAAAAGAAGGGGGAGGTCTGGACCGAGAAATCGGGGTGGGGGGCGCCCTGAAGGGCGACATATGGGTCATGTTGAGAAACTCCCATGTAGGTACTCTAGGGCTCAGAGGAGATTGTCAAGCGCCGCAGTCAAGTCACCACCATGACAAGGGATGAGTACAGCAGGCTCGCAGTTGTGCTTGGCAGACTGGCATAAAATGGACCTTATTTTCAAGCTCGCCATCCTGAAAGGTTCTGCGCGAAGGCGGGGAGAACGATATGACGTTGCAGGCAAGAGCCAACGCCGCCTGACTGCACAGCCACCACTGGACCAGGTGCGGGGCCTCCGTAGGAAGCGTCTGGAGACCCAAAAACGGCCTGTAGGTCCAGTGGGACTTCCCATGTTCGGGGCATGTCCTTAATTTCGGGGCATCTTTTCAAGGTGATCTTGTGCCAAAGTACCACTAGCACTCTGGTTCTTGGTTACCACTTACCAATATTTCCAGTTGAGGCCATCTTCGTCTTCTCTGTAATTGCTTGAATTCGGTCACATGCGCAGTTCTCCAAACTAAGGTTCTTTCGGGAATCCAGGGGCTCCAATCTGAAAATACGTGCATGTAGCATCAATCAGCTCAGCAGATTCTTTCTGTCACCGTCTACTTGTCCGATTTGGCCGCCACAGTATAAATTAGGGCTACAAGTCTGGAATGCAATCAAGTCACCCCCAGGAAAAGGGCAACACTCTTTACCTAAAGCCCCATGCAGGCCCATACGTTCAAAGCTTCAAACGATAGCACACAGAACCCTAAACTCGGCTTCGCCTTGGAATGGCTGCAGGTGCCGGCGCCAAAGATGAAGCCTGCTAAGATGTGATCAGTCTGGGGCATAGCTAGTAGACTGCATGCCTGAAGCCAGTATTAGGGTTAGGACCCTAATCTTAAGCTCAAATTATTAAGCCTAAGACGCTGAACGCGAATATCCGGGTAATGATTCAACGAGCTATCAACAAACGCGATGCCAGCTGGCTGACGCTCGATGCTTGGGGTATGCTTTCTTGGGACCCTTACTGGGAAGCTCTTGGATGGCCAGTTGTCACAGCCCAGGGCTTTTGGGGCGTATCCTGCAGAAAGTTGCAAGACTCGGACCAGTAAGCTTGCAAAAGGGAAGCCCTCTACCCTGGGCCCCATGGATGCCAAACCAAAAAACTAAACCTTAAGCCTCGGGGTTGCCAAAACGCAGCTGAAATTCTCCCCAAGGGAAGTCGTTTCGAGCGTATGGGATCCGCCAGTTCGGGCGTTCTCCGCGTGGAGCCACCTCAATTAAGGGTTCGTGGGCTCCGGGGTTAGGGAGTTTAGGTGTTACAGGTTTATTGTATTGGGTTCCAGTCCGGTGGCGGAGGGTTCATCAGTGGGAGATATCCTTGGGGCTTGGAGATTTCGGTGACTTCAAACTTTCGAGCACCAGGGCCGCGCAGCAGCTGAGATCTGGTTTAGGTTTATATATATGGTAGAATTCGATGGTTTTAGCTGAAATGAGTGCGAACCCTCCGGTGGAGGTGTTGGCCAAGAATTGACGCTTTGCATCAGTGCCAGCTCCTTTTGGATAATATGAGCACTAGTCTAAACTCCTTAATGGGGGTTATATAGGGGATTATATAGGGGTTATTAAGGGGGATACTAGGAGTTTAGACAATGGTTCACATGGTGTGCATGTGCCCAACATAGCATTAAAAGCAAGGTTGGCAGTGTATTCGTTATCCATCCTCGGATCGGATGGTCGCTTACCTGGGGACGGGGAGTCCCTCAGCACCGAACACCTACACCCTCCTCTCCCCTTCTTTAACACGCTTTCCAGAATGACTCCTGACTCGCCGGATCCATTTTCCCATCTCCAGAAGGGTGTTGTTGTGCCAGGCTGAAAACCCGAAAGGAATCTGCAGCTTCGTCTTTGACCCCCTGCCCCATGGCTTCTTTTGTCTGAGGTTGAGTTTCGTCGAGGATCAGAAAGGGCATATGTCTTTGGCGTTTGCGCAGGTGGTTTCTGGCATTGAAGGCATACTCCGCTCTCTTAGTAAACGTAATGCCATTCGCCAGGCAAGTTTTTCACCCGACTGTCATCCCAGCCGCAGCTGCTGAATCGTTTCGTGGGCTCGTGCAACAGGGTTAAGTACTGTTGCATGGTCTGGTTGGGTTGTTACGACCCGCTAGGCCGCAGCTGCCAACACTGCTTGGTGCTAAGCAACGACCCCACGATATCATCCGTTGACTCAACACAGTGTCTTATGGCAAGTCAGCAAGGGCTTCATGATTCACTCAATCACCAAAGACAAGCTTGTTCCAGACCTCGAACTGAAGAATGATCACTCTCGCCTCCGCCTACTCGTAAGAATCCAAATGAGTAGTATTTTATTTGGGGATACTATGGTACCCATTATAGAGTAAGATTCTATCCTCCTTTTGGGGTATAGTATTTTAAATAAGGAATATAATCTTACTGTGTTTAACCACCAAAAACAACGCTACTCAAATGCTTTTGTAAGCAACAGCTCTTAAGTTTGGCCGCTTGACAAGTGAAACACCTGTTGACATGGTGGGGCTGGTACACCACGAATTGTTGCGGAACGACAGCCGGCAGGTAGTACTGATTGCTCTGAATTCCAATGGGAAAGAGCCTGGCTCCAAGTTTCCAGCGGACGAGGTTCGAGACGGCTATTTGCACCCTCATCGTGTTCAATTCCATCGTGATGTCCTTCGAAGCGCAATATGCACCTCGGCGTAGGCTTCTTTTGGCTCATCCAGCAAATGCAGGCGAGGCGGGTATTGTGCATCTGTTGGAGGGTGCCTGCGTAGCTGTATTGGGAATCAAACGTAAGGTACATGTATGCTCGCATGCCCAACATATTATGGTGGTTCCTGAACTCAACCCCCCCCCCCAGTGAGCTCTTCTCAAACATGCTTTCGTATACCAATGAGGAAGTTCTTCAGTCCGAGAAGCTTGGGCTTGGGCGTTTGTCAGTGTTTATTTGTGTGCATGAAGGAGGTACTTCATGCACTTTCCCGTAAGCGAGCAAACCCAGACTTTGACTTGACAAGCACCCGCGTCTACCTCCCGAGCTCCCAGCCAAGTGGCCCAAGCCTGATTCCAAAAGCTGGGCCAAGGCTGGGCTCACTTTGGGCTATGACTTAGGCACGTCTTGGGCTTATAGGGTTTAGGGGGTACAGGGTTCGGGTTGCAGGGTTGAGGTGTAGGATGTAGCTTTGTACTCATTCACGCTAGGCGAGCCTTTAAGAGGGCGTACGGAGGCTTAGGGAAATGCGCCCATTAGGGGGTGTGCAAGGTGAATATGAGATTTCAAGCTTTGGAAAATGCCGATTTCAGCTTGTTGGTTGAGGTTGGAGACTTCAAGGTCTGCGGGTTCCCATACATCTACCAGCGGGCCGGGTGTGTAACCACCCTTAAACCCGGAAACCCTTGACTCCAGACCCCAGACCCTGGAGAGTCAGTCGAAAGGTTGTATCCTCCGAAGAAGAGTAAGGCCACAGTGGAACCATCCATACCCTTTGCAGGTTGTCAGGGAATGGACATCGTTCATGGGGGTGTCAGGCTTGACTGCTTTCATCCCTTCCCTTCAGGTCCTTTCATCCCTTCCCTTCAGGTCAGAATGTTTGCTGCTCATAGAGAGAGAGATTCCTGCAAGCATGAAATTTGCAGGGAGCAGAATGAAGAACATACGTAGACGAAGCCTGAAGCCTTGAACCCTGAACCCAAGCCCCCAATCATGGCCATAATCTAATCTCGAACCGCGGCGCCTAAAACAACTAAACTGCCGCAGGCATGAGGACCTACGATGCTCCGGGCACTGAGTTGTGGCCTGGTGCCGGTGACGTATTCGTAGCATCAGAAGCTTTGATGCAAGACTTCAAGGGCTGGGGCTTCGGATGACTTCAAAGTCCATGTCCATGTGGCAGGGCATGAGGGAAAATGTCAAACGGCAATGGCAATCTTGGCTGGTATTTTAATTGCTGATCCCTTGGAGGTCGACGTATCACAAGCGTGGTTCTCACAACTTCTTGGAAAGCTTGATTCAACGGGTCTGCTTTCAGGGCTCAGGGGAATTCGGAAGTCTCCAAATACAAGGACACTAAGAAGGTATACTGAACGAATCGTTATTCGGTTCGCTACAGCTTGGCAGGACAGTGTTTTCTTGTGTGGCCACCGCTTGAATGATGCTGACTCATCGCATGACTCAACGCTACACATCTTCAATCGACGGATTGAATGTACGAGTGAAAAGCTGCGCAATTGCCGCCACCTACTGGTGTTGCTAAAGCAACTGGGAATTTTCGAGAGTGGGGTTCCTCTTGTCAACCTTCCAACATTAACATTAGCAGTACCAAAATGAGTCTCACAATGTCAGATTATCACCTGGCCTTTTCCTCCACCCTGACTCTCAAACTCACTTCCCACCTTCGACACTACTGCTCTGGTACACGGACACCCAACCTCATTGCCACGCTTGAAGTTGCGGTTCTGGTATTGTCAAGGCGCCGATAGGGATAGCGTGAAAATGTGGGCCCCAAACAAATCTGGGTTGTAGTCTTACATGAAGATCACACGACCAGTGTTGCAGGGCTCGGGCAAAAGCGTTTGCAATGCATGTAATGATCAACCGGAATCCATTGGGAGGTTTCTGAATACTATCAGCCAAACTTCGCGCAACCCACACAGACCAGAATCCTACATTGCTTTCGAAAAGTTGAAGATACATGGACATGGTAACGGATACGCATGCAACAGGGTTACGAGTCCTGCCACCATTGCTGGCACTGAATTTGCACAGCTTTGCTGGAGGAATGGCTTCGTTGAGTTCTGGGTACCTGTGCCAATCACACATCATCACATGCCAACCCACAGCAATCATACAAAACATAGGAACGCCTCGGAACGACACAAGTCATGTATGAATCTTTAGGATTTGCGTAGGCATAGGGTTGCAATTTGCTCAGCACTTGTCAAAGCCAGAGTGTTGCAAGAAAGGCCTCAGACAAAGCATCTGTCCGTAAGTCGCTGGGAGCCTTCATGCACATGAAACGCCGCGTACACCAAGAGTCGGGCTAAGCAAGTCCATGTGCCAAGTTCCTAATCCTGAACGCTAAGCCCCAAACCCTGCTACTCACAAGGAATGGGTCTTTGGGCCCATCTTCGCTGTAGAGCTGGTTCTCAAGATCGCGCGGGCCTTAGCGATCCGCTAGATCGATCACAAGCCAGTATAGCATCAAGCTTTGCAGCTTCGGGGTGGCGATGGTGCTCGTGACAGTATTTGCAGCTGCAATCTCCATGAAACTAGCGGCGAGATTGCATCTATGACTTCAGGATAGTGTGATACAATGGCACGGCGATAGGTTCTCATTTTCTTTTTCAGAAATAATGACCAAGGACGTTGTGTAACTTGCTGGTTCTGCGCTGGCCTGATATTTACAAAGCCTCTGCTTGAGGCCAGGCTTTTGGTCCATGATTTAGGACGCAGGACTCTTGCATTTGTGGCTGCCGCTCACGTCACATGTCAGTAGTGAGTTGACTGGGATAAACAGATTCCAAGACACGGCAAAAGGCTTCTGAATGATTCCAAGAGTCTGAAAAGAATCAAGTTGCTCTTGTGGCTTTTGTTCCTCCTGCAAAGCCCTCATAAGCCCCATGTACCCCTAGGGTCCTTCAGGGCAGCCGCCCTGTTTGAGAATCTTGCCCAGCATCATTCCAGGTCGGCATGAGGTTTCTTTTCTTCCTGGACTTCTGGAACTATTTCGACACCATCATGGCTACTTGGAGCATGGTTGGTGTGCGAAATGGGATTATTTGTGAAGCATGGCACTGAATGGTTTCCTTCCCATTCTAGCTCGTGAGGGTGCTCGAAATTCTGGGCCAACTCATCGCGAGTCTATACTGCCGGGCTTGGAGTGAAGATCCCAATGCTTCAGAAATCCAAGCTTCATTTGGGATCGGCCTTTCAAAGAAATGGCTCAGCATGGTCGTCGAGCAGATTCTGAAGTCTGCGCACAAGAGAATTCACCCAAGCTTTATCCTAAGTTGTGCACAGACCCCAGCAGAGCCGCAAAGACATTCAGAGCTGCGCTGGTTGCCAAGAACCCACTAGCAACGCTGCTGGCAGGCTTCAGCACTAGCTATCTATCGACTAGCGTCATCAATGTGTGTGTTTGTGTGCTTGATGACGCTTTGGAGCTATCAAAATGAGATGTATCTGTGTATCTGTAAATGTACATATACACATTACACTCTCTCAAGAGTGACAGGACCAATTTTGCAAGGTATCTAGGTTCTCCTCAATCTTGCCGCAGGCCCCTTGCCAGCCGAAGACCAAACGCCTTGCAAGCCCAAATGCAAGCAAGCCACAGTGCCAAAGTGCCGGGCACGTCCTGATTCAGCTCACTAGTACTGCTAGCGATCCCCCACGCATCAGCATTGTCCTCGCCAAAATGCTCCATGGCAAATGCCCCGGGGCCATGTCAGAAGATCCGTTTTTTTGACAGCTATGTTCCTGCAACCTGGTAAGCCCCAAGCTTAACATTGCCCAAGATCTTCAAGCTGCCCACTTCAGGTCATCTTGGGGTAGCGCCTCGTGAATGAGGCATACATCAAAGCGATCGCGATTTCTTAGTGCAGTTCTAGCGGTCTCTATCTCCACCTCTCTCATGGTCTGTCTGTCTGTCCCTCTCTCTCTCTCTCCAGGCTCTGTCCATGAGTTCGGACATGATGTACTTAGAACCAGCTAAAGGGTTTCTCAGCCAGCGGCCCTTGCACATGTCCATGAACCAAGGTCACAGCGTGGTTCGTTGACACCGTGTTTGCAGGCGCGCAGCATGCTCACATTCAGCTCATGGGATCTTGTACCCCGACTGTGAGGCAGGCCTGTTGTTAAGCCAAGCCCCCTAAGCGCTGCACCTTCAACCCTGCGGCGCCCATGTTCTTAGAGTTAATTGAAGATCACAAGAATATCAGGCATGACCTTTACCGCATATTCACCAGTATCCTGCCCTCAAGCTCGATGCCTCAAGACAACCAAGTAGGTCACGCGGCAAAAGCCCAAAAGCCTGAACTGGACACACTTCTTCTTCACTCCACTACTCGTAGCGCCACAGCTCAAGGACAAAACCTCTCACAGTTCAGTTTCCACTCACAAAGCCCTTGAAGCTCTGCACTGTAAGGACGCGCAACCCTGAACCACAAGCGCACCCAGTGTCCGACAAACTCTTTACGGCCAAGCCCTTCTTATCCAGCCCAAGCCCCCAGAGCCTAAATCGGAGGCTTGCTGCCCGTTGATCCCATGCTGTTGCGCTTAGCGCGCTTGGCCCGCCTCCTCCGCCTGATGCGATTGGTTCGGAAGTTAAAGGGCTTTGACGTCGCCTGGCTTCAATTCTTGGGTTGTAGGGGAGTATAGGTGTTACGAGCTCAGAGCTTGAGGAGGTAAATCTGGAGTTGGGTGTTTTTTTTCCTGGCAGAGGGCAAGGCACGATACCTTGGAGCAGCTTGAATGAAAGGACATTGGCAGGATGATGCCACGCGACACTTCCGCTGAGCATTCAGGGCTTGGGATGCATGATATCTTTGGCGTTCGCCTGAGCTCTGAACTTCTGGAGACTGTACGGATGTTGTGGACGTAGGTACACTGCCCAAGCTATCCCTATAACATTTTTGTTGAAGGACTCAAATATAGTCTTTTATGACCCCAGCCATGGGGCTTCGTGTTCGTTTGGGCAGGGTAGGCTGGATGAAATCAATGGCTCCGGACAGTTGCTTAATTTAGGACATCGTGCAGTACCTGGAATTCGTCCAAGAGTTGAGACGCCTGCATTGGCCGATGTTTAAGCAGCCTTTTGAAATTTTGTTCCATATGATCATGGCTTGAAGCCTCAGGCTCTCTACATTCTTACCACCGCACTTCGCGGTAGCGTCACTGCAGCTCGGCTTCTTCTGGGATGTTGACTCAACGGGGCGCCTGGACTGTTCTGCTTTCTGAAGCACGCGTGAGATTCAACACTAGGAGTATGTCCCAGTGGGGAGTACGATCATCCGCAGTACGTATCTGTGTGACAGGTTGGTTCCCGTTTACCATCGTTCAACAGGTTTCATTTTGCTCCTACATAGCCTCAGGGATATGATTGCCTGCAAGGGATCCAGTGTTTCGACGCAGCCGACCAGAGGAAAAGCATTGTGGAAGCTTCAGTCGTCGAGTAGTCTCAACATGCACTCCAACATAGCTACTGGAAATCTGGAAGGCACATGCTGCTTCTCAAATCGGCCTCCTTATGATAAAAGCAGGGCCACTGAATTCGATAGGTTCCCACAAAGACACCCAGGCTCGAGGCACTTCAACATGCCGGTAAGCATTTATCACAAACCAAGACTTGGTCATTCGCAAGCCTCGGAGGATAGATACACAGTCATACGGCAGAAGCAGGCCAAGCATTAGGACTTGCCCACTGAGGTTTTGCTGTGGTCTTTCCTCATGCCCCCTGGCAAGACGGAGTGCTTTGTTGTCTGTGAATATTCCCGACCAGTGCGCTGGCTGTGCAGCATGGCTAGACCCAACCAAGGCAACTTGAGCAAACCTGTCCCTGAATTCCATACTGCTCCTGTATTCCCAGCTCAATACAATTCCAAGGTACACTAAACAGGAGATGCGGTCGAATTCAGTATGGGATCAGCGTGAGCATGGGGCACTTGCCGAGTTTGCAGCAACACAGGTATTTCTCCCACAACACGCTCGGCATCACTACAAAGAATGCCACGGGATCCCCCAAAGTGGGGGGAAAACCCATGTATAGCACCAACAGAATCATGGCAAGGCCTGCAGAAGATGGGTGCAACGCAGAACTGTCCTGTACCCCCCCTCCACCCCGATACTGCTCAAACCTGTAAGGTGGCTTGTCATAACCCCTCGCAAGCACTAGGGACATTTTCTTAGGCTCAACTTGCACGGAAGGTTATTCCTGCTACAGCTGATGTTTGCGTTGTTTCTGTGCCTCGACGGACGATTCAGAGCAGTGCTGCTTGCGACTGGGAGTACTAGGGGCCTTTTCTTTGCTGCACTTCGCTGTGGATGGGACTTCCCAGCTGCGGGTAGCCCCCTAGATTGTCATCTGCCTTCTTGTTCATGATTCCTTGGAGGACAGGTATCTTTTGAGGTCCTAGGGATACATGCTTGAGGCTCACAACTTACAACTTGTAAATGTTCTGAGAAACTTCCTGAGGCAGAGGGTCGTGTCAGATTCCATCGAGTCGAACATGGCAAACAATGTCATGGTGGCGGAGAGTAAAGAGCTCTTCCTCTACTTCGGAACCTGCTCGCGATGTCTTCTGACAATGTTCGTCGCTTGGTCCAGAAGAGGTCCATCAGGGTGTGTAGGGATCTCTAAGCGGAAGCAGGTACGGCGAAGAATTTCGACTTCCTTGCATAAGTTATTCCTGCATAAGTAATAGCTAAGTTGTAGGTTGGACATGCATCACGGCTTTTCAGGTGCTGGTGATTCGCGAAGCATGCTTGAGATCAGGTTGGCTTCAAGAAGAAAATGCCAGGAAATGGCGACGCTCCCCCCAAGTAGACATCGTTGATGACTATTAGGCTTCAGTACTTGGGTGCTTTTCAGATTGCGGAGCCCTTTGGGTACACTGGGGGAACGTTCAGTGGCTTCCTGATTAAAATGAACTGCGAGAACAGCAAAGCAGCAGCAGGATCAGCAGCAGGGGTCTCCCATGAAGACCTGATGGAGCACTCCTTGTTTGCTTTTCGTAGGCTTGTCATCAGTCCCGTCCCTCCCCCAGCAGGCCCTGCCCCTCTGATTCCCAACAGTATAGAAGCCTTTTTCAAGGAGATTACGCTTGGAAACTGGCCTCCGGTGGCACGGCAGCCTGGCTATGAAGCACCTTTTTGGGGGAGTAGTTTTGGACAGGGCTTCGATGGAAGGCTTGCGCAACTCACGGCGTTATGTGGAGGCCAACGCTTGAGAATCTCACAGCTACGCGGAGTGACCCTTGTGAAGAGGATTGTTGCCATAGTAAAGTAACAGACATGGGTCATTTCTAAAGAAGCGGTTTCTTCCAAGTTGAAGCTTCAAACGCCGCGCCCGACTGTGGTCCACCCAACGCCAAACAGGGCTGCGCATCGCCCGCATTGTGGTTTCCAGACTTGTCAATGATCCGCGGTGTGACACGTGCATATCTTCGGGTCTTAATCCGATAAAAAAGAGCGGCATTAACGACTAATGAGAGAATCAGCAGAGACGCAAAAAAACGCTGATGACGATGAAGTCGAGCCGCAACTTCGACTGATGAATACACACCCGCCCAAGCCGGAAACTGCGCCAGTGACTGATCTGGTACAAAACAGCCTGCTGTGTTTTGTACGTAGAGTCGGCACATTCCGGAACGCTCACCTCGGTGGCTCAAATTTTGAGTACCTCCTAATCCCAGGCTGCTGCAGGACAACGTCGCGGAAGCATTCACCGCCTTTTCGATTATTCACAAGGTGCCCTGTTGGTTGGAACTTGAGTGACCCTGCTGTACTTGCCCCACGTTGCAATGCTTTGGGGTATGGGCCAATGGGTCTTTGAACTTGGGCTCAGCCCTATGATACAGACAAGGTGCCTCAGGCTGTGGTATCACTTCTGGCATGTCTTTGCAGCAGGAAGGCAGTAATTATGCCGTTGATGGCTTGAAGCCTGCGGATATGGTAAGGTGCATGCTCCAAGCTCGTGCTTTTCGCATGATGGTACATATTTTGATGGCTTCAAACGTAAGTTGGGCTGTAGTGCTGCCGCAGTACTTTTCATTTGCATCATTCCCCAGATCACCATCGGGTATGCTCTCATTGCGGTGATCAATGGCGTTTTCCTCAAGGAGACCTTCTCGGCGGCAGACAACGATGACAAAATCATGATGCGCAACTCGCTCCTCGAAGTGGCAGCGCCAACCCTCAATCTGTAACGCTCTTTGCTGTAGCGCTTCGCAATTTGTTTTACGTGAAGTATGATCAACGCTGCTCTTGAACAAGATCTTAAGGAGCTTCAAACAGCTTAGCCAAGCCATGTGAAAATCATGGAATCGCCTTGCATGATGGACCTGTTGTAGGCTAGATGGCTATATCTATTGTCGAGCCCGCTGATTCTTGAGTATTCTTTCTTTCCACTTTCTGCCTCATTGTGATACTTCGCATGAGAACGGCCGCTGCAGCTGGTGTCACAGCATGACTGCCATCCAGACAGCGCGGGAGGCCTCGAACGCTAGCAATTGTTTGAATCAGGCCGGTATGCAGGATGACTAATGACTAGTCCGATCAAAGAACCCTTGCTGCATTTCTGGCATGCTGTGATGCCGCGTGATGCCCCTACATTCTCGGGCTTTCCTAGCCAGATGCCGTAACACCGCTTTTGTCAGACTTGCTGCGCCACAACCGAGGCAACACAGAGAAAAAACGTCACCAGCACATCAAGAAGATGAAGTCGCTGTTTGAGGCTACTTGCATGCAGGGCTTCAGGGTGCCTTTAGGATCCTTTAGGCTGATGTTTGACGCACTTCTTCTATTCAGAAGATGTAGATGGTATGAAATTTCATTTAGGGATTGTCAATCCCTGATTATTCTGCTCTTCAGAGGCAATGGGTGTCCGGCTAATTTACGGGTTGTTCAGCGCAGGGGTCCACTGGCTTGCAATCCACTTGTTTCTTAGGAATTCTTCTGTATTTGTTTTTGACACTTGCTAGGCCTTCCAAACAATCCCCAGGTTGCCAAAATGCACTCCTTCTGGCCCACCTCCGATAAAGGGATATCGTCTCAAAATCGCGACTCATTCTGATGATTGTTATAGGTGGCAATGCTCACAGAATTTCATGGCATTTCATGTCGCGGTTAGAAGTTAGAAGTCACAGCCCCAATGCAGCCCAGCTTCAAGCCTTGAAGCAACCTACCCGTCACCTGCAAGGCAGCCGACGAGACAGGGGACGGAGTTTTGGATCATGAGGAGTTCATCCAAGTGAACCTTGGCATGGGAACCATGCAGGGCATGCAAGGAATGTTGGAATGTGGCATAATTTGTCTTGTTGACGGCAGGAGCACGTGACATTGGTTGTTGCCAGGTGCCGGGTGGCCTCAGTCCCTTTGGGAAAGGCAGCTAGAGTCCAGAGTGTAGCTTGGGCTCGGGATCAGTATTGGGATTGCGCTGCAGCAGGCAAGCCTTGCACCATCATGCGAAAGTGTGCATCCCCTAGCTCAGCGTAGATGGACATGGCAAGCAGAGATACGCTGTACAGATCCCTTTCCTTCGGGGGTCCTTAATCGCTACTACTGGAAAACCACCATCTTCAAACTCGGTAACTAGCACCTGCCCATCACCAGATTCGAATGTCTGCCAGACAAGAACCGGCGTGCCCAGATTTCTGTCATCAACACTGTTGAAGGGACTCGTGTGCAGTGTTGTATCGTTACACTTTCTGGTCCATCCTGGCTGGCGAAACCCTCAACCCCCACCCATGAGGAGTGAAACCCTAAAGCGCCGCCCATGAGGATGACGGATCCTGAGATCGTGAATTGGTTGGCCGCCATGGATCTCCAGATTTCTGATCCAAACATGGTGTTGCCTGGGCAAATTGTGATTTCCTCGCCCCCAATGGCGGCTTGTTCTTGTAACTACATGGCCCCAAGGTTCGACATGGTGGCTGAAGATGGAAACATTACGGCGGAGCAGCTGGTGAAGGGCGTTAGCCGCCTGAAAGGCAGCGCCAGGAGCTCCCTTGAGTGCTGTGGACTTTCGAGATGAGGGTTGCCGGGCAGGGTGTAGAGTTTGGGCCCACAAAGCTAGACCGCTGATGACTTTACGATAGAGCTCTATGCATTTCAAAGCAGAGCATGCACCGGCATGCTTTACAAGGAGTACGGACCTTCACCTGCTGACGCTCGATGTGAAGAAGCTTACCCACATGGTACAGGATTTGTGGCTCGGCTATTCATCACGGAATGGAAGTGTGTCATGGGAACTAGTCACGCCCCTGAGTGCCATTGCACAGAACTAGCGCTTCTTACACATGGCAGGCATGCTTGACACTTTCCAGCTCAAGTGCGGCTCATGTGGCGAAGTCTGCCTCGGCAAGGTTGTAGCCTTTGGGTTGAAAAGCCTTCCCGTAGTGCCGCAGTCGCAGCAGCGCCGCAATGCGGCCCTGCCAGCGCGCCCAGTGCAGCAAGTGTGGCAAAAACGTCGGTTTTTTCGGAGTGCGAGGCCTGGGCCTGTCCCTGAAGTTCCATGAGGCCAGATGCGAGGGCATCCCAGCAGAACCACAGCCAGAGCAGCTCGCTCCACCGCCCTTTCTCCCGCACGTGGATCGGCAAGTCGACATGGCAGTCCTCAAACTTGAGGACCAAGTCAGGACCCTCTTCCTTCCAGGAACAGAGGTCCGAAAGATTATGCAAGAGCACCCGGAATTGGGCAGAGACATGTTGAATCTCATCATCGTTATTTGGCGCCCTGGCGCTGGAGGCAACGCACCCCTCCGAGCATTACTCGCCAGAGGCCCAGGTGATGCCGAAAACAGCCTCAAGGTCAAGGCTGTTTTGCAGAGGCCCGGCCTCCGACTGATTTCACAAAGCGATGTCACCTTCGATCTCCTGGAAGATGATCTGGTGAAGTCCGCGCAGTTTGACGGATTGGCCATGGACGGTGAAGACCTCCATGAGGTTTTGTTGGAGCGCTGCAGAACGTTGCAGCAGCTGTGCCGGCGGGCGGCTGCAAACGTGGCCAGCCGGGGAGGTGCATGATAATTCGAGAAATGTGTGGCATCCTTCATGCATCTGTACGGATCCCCAAATTAGGGATGGTATGTGCAGCGTTCATCATGACTTGTGTGGAAGGCTTCACTTTGAGGCTGGGGGAGCAGGGGACCATTCATTGATTGGGAAAGCTTAACAGAATTGCAGCCATGCAAAAATTGCTTCACGTGCCTTCCAGTAAGCCTGCAGACGACAAGCTTGGTGACGAGATGTCACCGCCCTTGCGCTGCTGCTGATGTTTTCGTGCCCGGTGTTGATCACAGTTGGAGTCTGCCTCGTCCAGGCCTGATAGCCGCATAGCCATAGCATCAAGATTGAGATTGATTGGCATTTCCACGTTTCTACATGTGTCACTGCAAGCCTTGTAATGTTGTACGCATTTGAGCCAACGCGGAACTTAATTCATCGCAGATCGATGCCTTCCTGGAAAAGCTGCATATGTCGAAGTCAGGATGAAGATGTTTTTGTCATTGCCATCGCCTGCACGTGAGAAGCCACAAGCATTAACCTCTATCAGGACTGGGTGGTACAGAAGTCAGCTTGTCTTCTACAAAACCCTGTTACCCCGGTTGACAAACGAACTTAAACACGAAGGCCTGGCGTAATCGTCACGAGAGGGGCGGTGGAGGTGGTGGCGGTGGCAGTCGTGGCAGTGGCGGTGTTGGCAGTGTTGGCAGAGGTAGCAGCAGTAGCAGCAGCAGCAGCAATAGCAGCAGCAGCAGCAGCTATGCTTATAGTTGCATATCATGATTCTTATTCCTGTATTAGTGGTAGTAGCAGTAGAAGTAGTTGGCAGAAGTAGTTGCAGCAACTGCAGTGGTTGTGATGGATATAGCCGTAGTTGTCGTTGTCATTGGTATTGTCAGCGCAGCCGTAGCAGTACCAACGGTAGTAGTAGCGGTAGCAGCAGCGACATTCATGCAATAACAACAGTAGAGGCGCCATGACAGATAGCAACGGATAGCGCCAGCAAAAGCCATCATTTGAACGAAGGGCTTGCCGCAATGTCAGCTTGCGAAGTCAATTTCATGGAAAATTGAAAGAAGTCATGGCTGGCACAGCGTGACGTTGACGTATGATGTGTCTGATAAGGAAAGTCCTTCAGGATGGGTCTTCCAGTTGATTTGCTGAACAGCTGGGATGAAATACGGGCTGACAGATCCCTCGCCTGCAACGCAGTTCATGTCGGGGTTGGATCTCACATTGCCTGCATGAAATTCCTTACATGTCACGACATGTTCTGCAATTAGCTGGGGCGGAGGCCTTACATGTCTTCCGTTTTTGGATTCGGATTTGGGCTGTAGTGCATAGCTAGTACCCCCAAAAAAATGTTCCAACTCTGCAGGCCCCAGCCCATGAATCCTCTCTCCGTCTCCCTTTCTTTATGAGAACTCGTCTAATCCTTTCAGGCCCCCTAGGGCCTAGGGTACCCTCCGCTGTGCGAAGCTTCCAGGTCTGGACGAAACTCTTTCGAGACTGCGCTGCAATACGAATGCCCCCAAAAGGTCTCCGTAGTAGTCAGGGCATCATTGCATGTCACATTCTTTGTCCCAAAAAAAGAAGGGAGATTGCTTGGACTTGGGATTCTAGGCTGGCCGCTTGTAGGTTGGAATGCTTTGGTGGGGGTGGGTCTGCATGGTTCTTGAAGTCTTGAGCTGTATACGACAGCACGACGAGCTCTGGGTGAAGTGTTTTTTGTTGGTGATGAGCTTTCGAGCTAACTTATGATCCTTGGCACAAACAAAAATATCGTATGCTATGAGCTGAAGCGCAGGAAGAATGATTTGGGCAAGTGCTTGTGGGTTGGCGTTAGTTCATGCATTGCCTTCCACATTGCTCCAACGCAAAGTCTGAGAACCATTGAAACAAGCAATGTTGTTTAAGCCACGTTAGAGTTCAGCGGCGTTCTGCATAGAGAACTAACTTTGGGGCCATTCCGTCGTTGGTAGTAGCTGCGCCTCACGGCACGGCGGCCAAGGTTGCATGGTTAGCTGCTACCACACTTCATCTGCAGGACCATAGTTGACAGGTTCCCACCTCAATGGCTTCCCTGAAAACGGGAGGATTTCGAAACCTTGCCGACGCCTTCTGGTTGTCTTTACAGATCAAACTTTTTCGGGGGTATATTGTGGACCGTAATACTCACAAGTTACCAGATCACAGAAGCAGGCGCAAGTTTGTGTGGGGGCGAGGCGCAAAGGACATTGTGCCTGGAGCCCAAACCCTGCAGGGTACATTTTTAACTGACCTACATCTGAACCCCAAACCATTGAAAAAAGGCCCCCTTCAAAGAAACCCTTGACCCGAAGCTACGCCACACCCGGTGCCCAAGAATACTTTGGACCCTAAACGCGAATCCAGGCAAAACCTTTCAACCCAAAGCCACCCTAAACTCGAATGCCTCGCTACAGCCAAGGACTTCAGGGGATCAAAAGTCGGGAAGGCGGGTGAGTTTTGAGGTTTTGGGGGGTTCAGGGCATGGTGTGTAGGATCATTCCGGTTTTGATGGTGTTTTGAAGACCACGTTTCTCAACAGTATGCATCTCTTGTTCTTCAACTTGTCTGTATCTCACAGCGCAAGAAGTGACACCTGAGGTGTCCCCTTTATGATGATGTGCTATACAACACCCTTACCTAGTCCTTCGCGAGAAACCTATGTTGCCCGAAAGCCGAAAGTGGCCACTTCTTTGATGTTTGGTTTAGTCCTCTTGCACATACAGAGTCCTTACAAGACAGCAGGCTCTAATAAGCGAGAAATTCATCGTAACCAATGTAGTTCCAATTCTCCCGGCCATGAAGTGCAAATAACCCTGGGATCCATCTCTTTCCCCAGCAAACGAACGGGAGTTTGTGTGTCATGTGCCTTTTTTGTGGCACCGTATCGCCGTTTAACTAATTACTGTCATCATACTTCCTGTCTGGCATGCTCGTCAGGGGGTGCCGATCCTTCGCGCGTCCACGATGGAGATTTGATGCGAAGTTAAGGGGTTTTTAGAGCACATGCCGGTCTCATTCGAAGAAACCGGAAGCCGCAACTTTGGCGGCGACCGCAAAAGCTTGCCTTGCTATTGGTGCTATCACTGCAAATGAATGTGCCCACCATTTCTGAGAAAAGGCGGCCACCAGCACTTGCCAGCGCGCTCTGACTGTCCAAGATGATGACAAGAATATGATCCACGCAGCAGTGCAACTGTATAGTGTATCTAAGCAGGATACTAATGATTGCGGATGTTTGTTATGTTCTTCATGCAGTTAAGACTGTTGCATCTGTTTCTTGCTCGGGCATCATTATGACCACCCAGATATCGTGAGTTTTTTCCATGCCTTTTCGTTGTCTGCGTTCTGTGCCAAGCTGGTGCAACTGCTGATGCGCGTGCCGCTGGTGCTGCTGGCGGTGCTGGTGCCGGTGCCGGTGCCGGTGCCGGTGCCGGTGGCGGTGCCGGTGGCGGTGCCGGTGCCGGTGCCGGTGCCGGTGCCGGTGCCGGTGCCGGTGCCGGCGGCGGTGGCAGCGGTGGTGGCGGCAGTGGTGGCGGCGGTGGCGGTGGCAGTGGCGGTG